>PVHP010010786.1:0-46740 GCA_004024765.1 Zapus hudsonius | reverse complement strand
GTTTAGAAAGGAAGCACTCAGGGCTAAAGACATGGCTCAGTGGTTAAAGCTTGATGGCCCAGGTTCAATTCCCTAGTACTCACGTGATGTAGTCAACCTTTTCATTGCTGTGACAAAGAGCCCAACCAAAAAGCAGCATGTGGAGGAATGGGCAGAGGGTGGACATCACCTCCGCCACAGCACTGCAAACAGCAGCAGGAAGGTGTGCCAAACACAAGGGGAAGCTGGCTTATAACCCCCATAAGCCCACCACCACCAACACAACTTCAACAAGGTTCCAATTCAAAACTGCCACCAGCTGGGGATCCAGCATTCAGAACACATACGTTTGTGGGGGACACCTGAATCAAGCCATCACACTACGTAAAGTTAGACCACAAAGTGACATGTCTGGAGTTTGCAGGGACAGGAGTCCTGGTGCATCCATGTTCCCTCCCTCTTCCCCCACCCCGTCTTTCTAATAAATAAATAAAAATAAAAAAGAGAGGTGGCGCCTAGCCAAGAATAGGGTCAGAGTTTAGACACCGCTGTTGATTCATCCTGATTCCCACCATCTCTTCAATGTCTGCAACATAAGCCTTAAGGTATTTTCTTTCATTTTAATATTTTTTGTAGCTGTAACTCACCATATAGCATGAAAAATTGAAATCGTGGTCTTTTTTTTTTTTTTTTTTTTTTGGTTTTTCGAGGTAGGGTCTCGCTCTAGTCCAGGCTGACCTGGAATTCACTATGTAGTCTCAGGGTGGCCTTGAACTCACGCGATCTTCCTACCTCTCATGGTAATCCTTTTATCTCAGCCTCTCAAGTGCTGGGATTATAGACATGGACCACCACACCTGGTTTATGCCATGTGGGAGTTTGAACCAGGGCTGTGTGCATGATAGACTCACCAACTCAGGGCTTTTTTTTCTTTTTTTTTTTCTGAGGTAGGGTCTCATTCTAGCCCAGGCTGACCTGGAATCTTTCTGTAGTCCCAGGCTGGCCTCGAACTCACAGTGATCCTAGCTCCCCTTCCTGAGTGCTGGGGTTAAAGGCATACACAACAACATATATACAGTTTAAGGTTTGCTTTCTTGATAACCTGGCTTCAAACTCACTATGTAGCCAAGGCTGGCCTTGAACACCTGATCCTCCTGCTTGAGCTACACCCCAAGCTTTTCATTTCTTCTTCTTCTTTTTTTTTTTTTTTAGCTTTTTGAGGTAGGGTCTCGCTCTAGCCCAGGCTGACCTGGAATTCACTATGTAGTCTCTAGGTGGCCTTGAACTCACAGTGATCCTCCTACCTCTGCATCCCCAGTGCTGGGATTAAAGACGTGCACCACCACGCCTGATTTAAAATGTGTAGCCCAGGCTGGCCTCGAACTCATGATCCTCCTGCCTTCGCCTCTTCAGCAGTATCCTACCGGTGGGGCTGGACTCCAGAGCTTTGCCCATGATAGGCAAGCACACTACCACTGAGCCACACTCACAGCCCAAAGCTCACCTTTTTATATTGTATCTTCTACACTTTGCTTCAGGTTCTAGAGAGGTAGGAATTGTCCCTACACCTCTAGATTCTTCCTGGACCTATCACTGTGTGTTAACTGAAGAGCCATTTATTTAGAATGTATTTAGATATGTTCAATCCATCTTTCTGTTTCATTTTTGGCAGTGCCAAGTACCTTGCATATGGTAGGCAAGTGTACTACCACAATCCCAGTTCAATAAATGAATGTTTCTTGGTGAAGAATTTAGGCACCAAACTCAGCCTCCACAAACAACAATCAGTGATATTTAGGAAGCATTTCCTATATGCCAGGCCCTGTGCAGGCTCCTGCACGGGAAGTAGCAGAGAGATAATACCTTAATAAATGGCTGGGCACTGAAAGTAAAGAGCAGGAATGTCCTTGGATTTGCCCTTGTAGTCTCCACTTTGAGGAGATCAGAGAAGAGTCTGGCTTCTCCTTATCTTGTTTCTTTTTTTTTTTTTTTTTTTCCCGAGGCAGGGTCTCGCTTTAGCCCAGGCTGACCTGGAATTCACTATGTAGTCTCAGGCTGACCTTGCACTCATGGCAATCCTCCTACCTCTGCCTCCTGAGTGCTGGGATTAAAGGTGTGCGCCACCATGCCCGGCTTCTCTCCTTATCTTTTGTCTAAAGGAGTTCCCTAGATCTGTTTTTCCCTGAACAGCATGAGCACCTCTTGGGAAGGAGGATTTCTGGAAGGTTTAAGTCTGATACTGACACTGTGGTTGGTCAAA
Source organism: Zapus hudsonius (assembly GCA_004024765.1). Classification (NCBI taxonomy): domain Eukaryota; kingdom Metazoa; phylum Chordata; class Mammalia; order Rodentia; family Dipodidae; genus Zapus; species Zapus hudsonius. The sequence goes on along the minus strand of PVHP010010786.1, from coordinate 44,501 downwards.
CTTTAGACTCTGAACTTGGCGTCATAACTGGCCTCTTCCTGAGCCAGTCTCTAGCCCAGACCAATCAGCCATCTCTCGTTCACCTGAGAGGGAAGACAGGGCCCACCACCACGAGGTTATAAATACATTCACCAGGGAAGGGCAAGGTCTCTTGGCTGCCAGCTCATCACTCCTGATCCTCCAGGTTCTGGAGAGTTTCCAGAGCTGAGAGGGAGGGGAGAAAGCCCCTGATCCCTACCCCTACATGGGCTACCTACCCACTCCTTCTTTCCACATGGCAGGAGTTCTCTCCACTTTCTCCCCTTTCCTTCTCGTAATCTAATAAATCTAATAAAGGCTCTCTAAACCTTATCCTCTGGTCTATAGATTTTGATTCTTTAAATTCCTAAGACAAGGGCTGAAGAGATGGCTTAGCGGTTAAGGCATTTGCCTACAATGCAGAAGGATCAGAGTTCGATTCCCCAGTGCCCATATAAAACCAGATGCACAAGAGGGCGCATGTGTCTGGAGTTCATTTGCAGTGGCTGGAGGCCCTAACGTGCCCATTCTCTCTCTCTCTCTCTCTCTCTCTCTCTCTCTCTCTCTCTCTCTCTAATAAATAAATAAAATATTTTTTTAAAAATTCCTAAGACGGGCTGGAGAGATGGCTCAGCGGGTAAGGCACTTGCCTCCAGTGCCTAAGGCCCTGGGTTCAATTCCCCAGGACCCGCATAAGCCAGACCCACAAGGTTGGCGGCCATGGTTCTCTCTCTCTCTCTCTCTCTCTCTCTCCTTGAAAATGAATAAATATTAAAAAAAAAATCCTAAGACGAGAACCCGGGGAACTCTAAATTTGTTAGTGCATTGTTGTACAAGAAACCCCCAAATTCCAATTTCATCCCCTTGAAGTGGGCAGGTGTATGTGTGTGATGAGCAAGCAGCATCCCTATGGGTCCTGACAGGTTAGGGGTCCCCACTAGACCCACAAATCTCCTTAAAGGCGTGGGTGGAGCTGCCTAGCCCAGTGCACACAGTAGGCCTTCAATAAATACTGAATGAACACATAGTAAGAGTTTAATCAACGTTTGCTGAGTGAATGTATTAATGTATGTTCAATCCATCTTTCTGTTTCATTTTTGGCAGTGCCAAGGATAAAAAAACAGGACCTTGCATATGGTAAGCAAGTGTTCTACCACACTCCCAGTTCAATAAATGTTTATTGGTAAAGAATTAAGGCACCAAACTCAGCTGCCACAAACAACAACCAGTGATATTTAGGAAGCATTGCCTATATGCCAGGCCCTGTGCAGGCTCCTGTGCGGGAAGTAGCAGAGCAGATAATATGGACAATTATCCAGTCTCCAAGAGTCCTTACACATAAGGCAGAATGCTTGTTCAAAGAGAGGAGAGGAAGCCCAGCATGAGGAAGGGAGGGTCTTGGGAAATACTTTGCCCACCTTTCACTAAGGATTGCAAGAGAACAGCCTGGACATCTTGGAGGCCCCCAACCTTGCTGGTTATCCGATGCCCCAGGGGGACAGTGGGTTCAAACACAGGCTTTGGAATCAAACCTCATATTCACGGAGGGAGACTGCAATGTGAACTAGGCCTACTCCTAGCTTGTAAAACCTTGGCTATGTCAATTTCTTTCTGCTTCAGTTTCCACCTCTGTAAAATGGGAATAATGGGACCTACTCTCAGTGATACCATTTGGCACAGAGAAAAGACTGGTCTTACTGAGGAGAAAAGTTATTTGCAGACAGGGTGTAACTATGTAGCTCAAGCCTGCCTTGAAACACAGATCCTCCTGCTGGCATTACAGGCCTGTACCACACCAGCTTAATGTCTCAGTGTGCTTTTATCATTTTGGGGGAGGGGTTGTAGAGGGATTTTGAGCTAGGGCTTCCCTCTCACCCAGGCTGACCTGGAGTTCACTATGTAGTCTCAGGGTGGCCTGGAACTCATGCGATCTTCTTACCTCTGGCTCCTGAGTGCTGGGATTAAGGTGTGCACTACCATGCCCATTTAAAAAAATATTTTCTTTCTTTATGAAAGAGGCATATATATGCCTATATATATAGGCATATATATAGGAAGTGTATGATATATATATTATATATATATATATATATATATATATGATGTGATGAATGTTCCAGGGTCTCCAGCCACTGCAAATAAACTCCAGAGGCATGAGCCATCTGTGCATCTGGCTTTATGTGGGTACTGGGGAATCAAACCGGGGTGCTTAGGTTTTGCAGGCAAGTGCCTTAACTGCTTAGCCATCTCTCCAGGCCCCCCCTTTTTTTGTTTTTCTTTTTTTTTTTTTTTTGGATGTAGGGTAGCCCGGCCTGACCTGGAATTCACTCTGTAGTTCCAGGCTGGCTTCTGCCTCCCCAGTGCTGGGATTAAAGGTGTGCACCACCATGCCTGGCCTTTTTTTTTTTAATAGCCCAGGCTGGCCCTACACTTGTTGATCCTCCTGTCTCCTCAGTGCTGAAATCATAGGCATGAGCCACCATACCTGGCTTCTTTCTTCACTCTTGTTGGTTTCACAGGAAATGGCTAAAATTGATTGGGTTGTCTGGCAGCTATGACACCAACTGAGTCCTGGATTTGACTAGCATGGGCTAGGCTTGCTTGTAGCAGCGGTCATCAACCTGTGCTTCATTGTTCCCAGAGCCTCAGAGGAGGAACATACCTTTATTTGCTGTTTAACACTAGGTCCAGAGGACAGAGTTCTGCCTGGGAGCAGCCTGCAGAAAAACATACTCTGAGGGTGGAGTTCCTTGGGGGCCATGTCTCCTGTAGCTGGATTGCTGACCATCTGTCCCTACCTTTGCACAATGCCTGGCACCCTGCAAGCACTTGATAAGTTTGTTTTTTTCTTCTAGTAATAAGAATTTCACTCCTGCCATCCGTGCTACTTCTGAGCTACACCACAGCTCCCCAGTAAGCATATTTTTGTTAAGCTAATAGCTTTATAGTAGCCAGCCACTTGCGTACCTTTTAATTAATGCTTTCCCAGGTTGTAGATAGCCTGGCTAAGATTCCACATTGTAACTGAGCTTAGGTTCAGAGTTGCTCTACTCGGTGAGTCGCAGTGATTCGTGAGGCCCCGAGGGGGCGCTCTGCAGCCTCGGCCTCTGCGAGGTCCAGCGGGTGGAAGGATCCAGAGAGTCGGCCCTTAACAGCGCCCTCCTGGAAGCTTTAGGTCCCGAAGCCGGCCTTCCCCGGGGCCCGTCCATCGGCTAATGTTTAACTCGGTCACACTCCGATATTATCCACACTTGGGAAACGGGTGAAGCTTCCAAATCTCCACCTATGGCTTTTGCTCCAGGTAAAAGGCCCTTCTTAAATCCCTCTCATGTATTGATAGGTCATAATCACCTACTATGTTCTCGTCCGTCCGCACCCAATATAAGTCCTTGTTCCAAATATAACGAGCAGAACACCTATTACGTGTCCACATAACCGGTCATGAGCACCTACTACGTGTCCATTTTCTCACCGCATCATGAACACCAATGATGTGCCTACCTGTGCACCAGAAGCATGTGCCAGGCGCTGTGCCCGGGACTGGGGATGCCACAAGACCCGCGGTACCAAATGCCGGCAAGGAAACGGGATTGAAACGGAATTAACAAGCAGAGCCAGTGCTTCGCCTATAGGAGCTGCTGAATCCGAAGCGCTTTTCCTCAAGTCCAATGCCAAGCGGGTTGGCCAGCAGCAGGAAGGCTGGGTTTTGCACTACAATTTGCTACCAGACAGACCAGCAAGAAGATCCTGGGCGTGGGCTCAGGGTTCGCCCAAATAAAACATCCAAGAACGCAAGTGCGCTTCATGGAGGGTAGACACTGCTCGCGCGCATGTGTGCGTCCTCACGCGTCCTCAGCCCGCAGTGACCGCGGCGCCCAGGCTGCGAGGAGGACCTAGGTCACCCCAGCTGCTGATGCAAAGATAGCAGGAGCACGGGATTAGTTGGGGCCAGGCCTCGTGCTTAGACCGGGAGGGAAACTGAGGCCGAGGACCAGGCAGGGGCGCGCAGATCAGAGCCGGGCCTCGAACCCGGTTGGCACATCTCGGAATCAGGAGAGGCTCTAGCCTGAGCGTTCCTGGAACTGGGGCTGGGCGGCGGACACACCAGGACCTGCTCGCAGCCCGAAACCGTGGGGTGCCCGGTCAAGGTGACCCCGCACAAGACGAGGTTCCCCTCCTCAAGCACCCTCAGCCGCGGGACCTCCTCCATCTTCGCGGTCTGCGGGGCTTTTCCTGCGGGGCTGCAGCCCGCCCCTCCAGCGGGCTTTCCCGAGGGCGGGATGTCTGGTGCTCCCCCCGCCCCCCAGGCCACCCCGGGGCCGTGTCCTAGCGCTGCCCTCGGCCGGGGGCGGGGCCGGGGGGAGGACACCGAGGAGGGCGCGCGCGTCTCGGCGGCGACGGGGCTCCCGCCCGCCCTCCTCCCTCTCGGTGCCCGTCCTTCCTCCCCTCCCCCGGCCCCGCCGGCCGCCCCCTCCACCCGCCCCTCGCTCACGCCCCGCCTGGCAGCTGGCGCCCCGGGCCTGGGGCCGCGGCGGCGAGAGGGGTTTGCAGGGAGGGCGGGAGCGAGCTAGCTGGGGAGGGAGGCCGCCCCCCGCGCCCCTCCTCCTCGCCCTCCTCCGCGGCCGCCGGTCCCTCCTCCCGCCGCCTCCCTCCTCCTCCTCCTCCTCCTTCCCTAAGACATCCCCGCACGGCCGGGGCGCCGCGGCCACCTTCCCTGCCCGAGCTGCAGATGTGGCGGAGCGGCCGGGCGCCGGGCGGCCGTGCCAGGGGAGCCCGCGCCCCGTGAGCCTCGCGCCCCGGCCCCCTGCCGCCCGGCCCCTCCCCCGCTCGCCCCCTGCCGCCCCCCGACCGCCGGAGCCCGCAGCCGGAGCCGATCGCCCCGCCGCCGAGGTAGGAAGCCCCCCCGGCATACCTCCGGGAAGACCGGGGACGGAGCCGGGAGCTCCGGGGCCTGCGGGCCCCGAGGGTCGCCTCCCCCTCCCGCGTCCGTCCGCGCCTCGCCCCGGGCCATTGTGAGTCCTCGCCGAGGCCCCTGCGTTCGCTGGCTCGCGCGCTCCCTCCCTCGCTCTCGCCGGCTCCCTGCTCCGTCCCTCCGTCCCTCGGTCGGTCTCCGGGTCTCTCTCCTCCCTCTTTCCCTCTCTCGGCCCGGAGGCCAGGCCGAGGTGCGGCTGGGGCCCCGGGCAGGCTCAAACTTCAGTGGGGAAGTTAGCCAGCCGCGGTGGGGGCGCGCTGCGAGGTGAGAGGGGACACCCGGAGCCGGGCACCAAGTTGTCGGAGGTACCAGGCAGCCCCCCCACGGGTGTGCCCGGGTTGTTTCTAGGAAGGGGCTTGACGGTGCCTCCCTTGTCCGGGAAAGTCTTCCTCCTGCTGCCCTTAGCAAGCCCCGGGAAGGGCCAAGAGAGGGACGACCTTGGTGGTCAGCCGTGGGAGCTGGAGTCTTGTCCAGCATTTGATCTTATGCCCTGTGGATAGAAGGAAGCAGGTGAAGGGACCTGGCAGAGTGGGGAGAGCAAAGGTATCCAAAGGCGCCTGGGGGCGTCTAGAAAAGGGGTCGAGGCAGGTGCATCCTCTCTCCCACCAGGAAGATGCCTGCGCCTCCTGGCAAGCCCCCTGGGATGGGGATGGGGCGGGAATCCAGGCTGGCACCTGGAAGCCTTGGCACATTGCCCTGCCCAGCAGGGTACTCAGGCCACAGCAGGGCAGCATGCCGCCTTGTCTGCCTGTCCAGGAGGGCCCGCCCAACCCAGCCCAGCCAGAGGGTGGCCGGGAAGCAATGGTTTCAGGGAGTTGCCCAGCCCTACCCTGGGGCCTGGGAAGCTGGAAGGGATACTGGGAGGAGCCCTGGGCCCCCAGCCATCATAGCCCCGGATCTTGGCTCTGGGGGGAACGCTTGACACCAAGGGGGGGCCAGCCAAGCCCGAGGGCCAGGCCAATGCCTGCGCTCCCCTGGTGGGTCGTGGTCTGGGCTAGGACCTGAGCTGAGGTCCTCTGTGGCTGGCACCGAGTTATAGCAGCTGTACTGCTGCCCTGGCATCCCTGAGGGAAAGTGGAACTGAAGTGGTTAGGGAGACAGCTGTTCTCCTTGCTGGCCTTCCATACCTCCCAGGCTCAGGGAATGGGAAAGTAACCCCTCAGTCTGCCCACTTCTCCCCAAGCCTCACTCTGGTGGCACAGTACCACAGCTGTTTCAGCCCAGCCCACACATCCCTCCCTGATGACCTCGGAGCCCTCCCCCTCTGCTCCTCCTCCTCCCCTCTGGCTTAGTCTGGGCCTTCCAGCTGGCCCTGGCCTGCCATGGGGGAGGGGCTGTACCTGGGAGGGTACCCTCCTAGGATACCCCTTGCTGGGCTCCAGCCCAGCCCATTTCACAATTCACTGCCAGCTCAACTTGGCCCTGCCTGCAGCCAGGCAAGCAGGAGGCAGTCTTGGGCATTGGTTTTGTGGGGTGGGGACCCCTTGGAAGCAGCCCTGTTTTCTTAGCTTTTTCCCTTCCCCCTCCTTTCCGGAGCTGCCATTAGCGCTGACCCTCTGACCCCCAGTGCCTGCCCGCCCTTCCCTGTCTGTGACCTCTGACCTTTGGTGTTAAATCCCTCCAGCTGGGGCTCTCTGGCCCCAGAGTGACCCTAGCCCAGGTCCCCTGGGGCGCCTCTCCCTGCTCCTGGCTCTCTACACAGGGACACCTGCCAGTCCTCTCTCACAGATGGGGGAGGGCTGGGAAGCCAGACAGTGAGTCACCTCACTTCTAGGCACCACTGCTTCTGGGGTCAGTGGCTTCTGGGGACTTGTTGGAGCCAGGACACATGGGAAAAGCCCCTAGCCTGGAAATTCCATCCCTTGGATTTGAGTCTTGGCACAGTCACTAACTTCGGGGTACCTTTGGCCTGACTCTTTCCCAGTCCAGTTTCCTCACCTGTGAAACCTAAGGGTCAGATGGGGTGAGCTTTCTGAGCCTAATAAGAAGATGGGATGCCTGTAGGTGGGTGGGGGTAAGGGGAGAGGATAAGTCCAACAAAAGCCAACTCTCAATTATCCGTGGGTGGAGCCAGTATGAATAACTGGATGCCACAGACATCCCAAAACCTCATTTTAAACAATCGTGTGAACCGCGTCCCCCAAAGCTTTTGTTTCTGAAAAGCCCAGCTGTGAATGGGTAGCCACAGCCATTTCTTCTAGCCGGCTCCCCTCTCTGAGATCCGGAGTCAGGGGACCAGTGGGCGAATTGGCTGGCATAAAGACAAAGGTCTGCCAGGGCCCCCTTCCTCCTCAGGGGTTGGAAGGAAGCTGGACACCACCTTTGCATCCTAATGTCCCCTCTTAGGGTTGGCCAGGCCATAGCCCTGGATGGTGGGAGGGTCTTCTGACTATCTGATCCTTCCAGGGTCCCTGTGGCTGTGCTGTGATTGCTTTGGTGCATGGGGAAGAATGCATTTTCCTCACTGCATTTTCCCTTGTGTATTTCCATCCATCCAGCTGGACCTGACTGCAATCTGAACTTCCCACTTTTGTGATAGGGTGGTGGTACCAGTGCTGGACAGAGTTTGGGGCAATTACAGGAAGAGAGAGGGAGGCGGCAGCTGGGGTTTGCAGCTCTGCTCATTGGGAGGCATTGTGGTGGGGATCTTTCTGTAGGCTTGCTGGGAACTGGGGAGATACTGTGCTCCTGGCCTTTGGGAGTTCTCCCCCATCCCTACAGGCCACTGCAGGAGCCTCTGCAGGTTCCTGTATCCCTGGGGAGGCTTATGAGAGCCCCTCACCAAAATGGGAAATTTGGATTCTAGAGGAGAGGCCCTGAGCAGGGGGAATGAAGGGTAAAGCCTTTCCCAAGGCTGAATCCTTTGTGTTATACTTGGAATTTTATATTTCACAACAGGTAAGTGAGGCCAGCCCCCTTACCATGGATGAGATGGGGGGACTCCTTGCCCAGTAGGGCTATATGCCGAGCAATGAGGGCCTCTCTCCCAGCTGGTTAGTCTGGGGCTCTTCACCCTCTACCTACTCCCCTTTCCCGGGCTGTGAAGGGTCCTCAGGGCTGGTCTAGGGCCCCAGCATGTATCTGGGGGGTTCACCTCCCAGAAAACATCAGCACCAGGTGGAGGCCAGTTTGTTGTCAGTCCTGAAGCAGGAACCGCAGTAAGGGTCCTGGGGTGCCCCTGCTAACCCAGTGGTTTCCCAGGTGGCTGCCTTGGGCCCCACCCTGGTAAATTCTAATTCAAGCGTGGCTGGGTTTGGGGACTGGGCATTTCCAGCAAGCACTCTGGTGCTGACTGGACAAGATTGAGATACTGGATTTTTTTTTTCCTTCAAGGTAGGGTCTCACTCTAGCTCAGGCTGGCCTTGAACTCCCACCTCTGCCTCCCTAGTGGTGGGTTTAAAGGGTGCCACCACGCCCTGCCTGAGCCACTATTTTGATGTCAGAAACAGGAATGGACCTGCTGGTACTGCTGGTGGGCGGGGGTTGTCTTCAGGGGCAAGGCTTGGAGCAGATTCTCTCCCTACTGTGCCTTAACCCTGTAAGTTCATACGCCCAATGAAAACAGCCTTAGTGAATGGTGAATGGGGTGAGTGGGGTTGTGGACAGTGAGCTGAGTCTGTGGTGGAGTTAACACCTGAGGATCCTTGGGAAAAATTCAGTCAGCACAAATACCTTCCACTGGCCTGGTGAACATCACAGGGGGCCTCCTCACCCCTCACCTGAAATTGCCATATGTGACAGAGACCCATTTATCCCAGTTTGAAAAATGAGGAAATTGAGGCTCAGGTTGGAAAAGTGCCAGTAGGCATCTGGGCCTGCAAGGGCAGGGCACTAGGTCAGCCTGTTTCCCACCCTGGGAGTAGCAGGGTTCTTGTTCTCAAGCAGCTTGGTACCCCGTGCCCCTCACTGATCTTTCCCCTGGAGCTGTCTGGCTCCAATTCAACTCCAGGCCTTACCAGGGGACAGGAAGGTGAGCCATGAGGCCTGCCCCTCCTCCCCATTCCTGCTCTGGGACTCAGGGACCCTCCCAAGATAGCCTCTGGAACCCTTCATAGCTGATAGGCCCCCAGGGAGTCCAGAGGTCCAGTCTGGGTGACCCTTCTCCTGGAGTCACAGCTGGGACACCTCCCTCTAGGTGTTCCCAGGCTGGGAAGGCACCAAGGCCTTCTACTCCCCATTCTCATGGGAAGGAGGCTCTGGTTAGCTTGGTGGCTGGGTAGGGAGAGATGAGAGTGGAAAGTAAGTGTGCTGGAGTGGGTTCCCATCTGTTCCTGATGCCCTCGCTGGGGATGAGCAGAGGGACTGAGACTCTTCCAATGCCAGAACTGTTGAGGCAGGCAGCATGGGCTTCTTGTGTCCTTTGTCTTGGCTGCCTGAGTGGCCAGGTAAGTACTCACCATGGGGCGGGGGATGACTAACTTTTGAGTGTGACGTGTGTGTGCCTTGGCAGATGGCTGCTGGGGAAGGTACTCATACTTAGCCCCTAGCCCCCTCCTCCAGTCATGGCCACCAACCATGGGAAGCCAACAGAGGCCCCAGGAGATCTCTGAGCTTCCTGAGTCAGCCTGGGCTGGGAGCTTAAGAGAAAATAGTCCTTCCTGTCAGACAGGGTCTCCACTGTGAGCACAGTGCTCATAGACCAGAATCTCCCTTGAAAAACTGGCCATAAAGAGGCTGTCAGGGGCTGGGGGAAACTGAGGCTCTAAGAAGTTTGGTGGCTTGGCCTGAGGTCACTTGGAGTTAAAGACTGGGGAGCTGATATCTAGAACTGTCTGTCCGTGATACCCTCTAATGTCATTTCACCTTGGAATCTTGCCCAACCCCACTCTGGCACACCCCCCTTCTTTCATTTCTAGGATCTGATGTGTCTGCAAGAAGCCTCTCTCCCTTATCCCCCATTGTCCCCTAGCTCTGGCTGGCATGTCCCAGCCTGCCTGGGCTACTTTCCCCTGAGATACACCTCCTTCATCCAGAGCCCTCCTCCCCACCACTATTAGCTGTGATGCTCCTGTCCCCACAAGGCTACAGGATCTTTCATCATCCTTCCTGTTCAGACTTCTACCTGAGGGCTGCTGGCTGTGTCCCAAAGACACCTAGGGGTCATCCTCAGTCCCACAGACCTTAGGCCTGGCATTTCCCTGTGGAAGGACAAGGACAAGGATGGGTTTTGGAAACTTTCCTGGCTTCCGGATTTTCTTTGCTGCCCAGAGTGGATGGGCAGGGGTGATCTGGGTTATGTGGTGTCCTACCATGCGTGGTCTCACCAGTGTGTCTGGAGCTCTGGGTGTCACAGAAGCTGAAGCTGGGCATTGGGCCCTTTTGGCCATTTGAGCTGTCTATATTGTTACCTACTCCTGCTCTTGTCCAGGTGTAGACCACAGAAACACCTATGTCTTGGGGACCAGGCCTTGCATATAACCTTGGGAAGTCACTTCCTCTGTAGGCCTCAAACCCCTCCCCCCCTAATTTACTACCTCACCTGGATGGATCAGAGACACAAGAATAAATTCATGCATTCACTTAACATCCACCGAAGGCCAAGTGTTCTGGAGAAGTGAAAGTGTGACAGGGGTATCTGAGGACTGTGGTCAGGGTGTTCTAGGATGTTCCAGCAGAAATTGAGGCCTAGGGCTTTGCTCTGCATCAAGTCAGGTCATGCCTGGTTTTCTAACCCTGTGTCTCAACCATCAACGATGTCACAGGCCCAGGGCAGCAGGAGCATAGGAAGGAGTCTGCTGGTATGGTCTTTTTTTTCTTTTTTTTTGCATTCAAGGTAAGGTCTCACCTGTACTCAACTGTAGACCCAGGCTGGCCTTGAACTCACAGCAATCCTCCTACCTCTGCCTCCTGAGTGCTGGGATTGAAAGGCATGTGCCACCATGCCCAGTTCAGTTCTTCTCTTTTTTATCCTTAGTGGTCCTGGAACTGCCCAGAAGTCCCAGTCTCTGCCCACTCCAGGCTCTCTTGGGAGGAGGCTCTGAATGTCAGACTGCCTAGGGCCGAAGGTCAGGAGGCAGTGCTTTCCTAAGCACCTTGAGGTCCAAGTGTCCTAGACACATGCAGCTCACTGAAGAGCTGGTGAGATTGTGGCATTAGTGATGCATTAGCCAGGACTTGGACGTAGGGCTGGTGTGGCAGGTGTTCCTGGGCTGCTGTTGGGCTTGGGTGAGCCACACCACCTTCAGCAGCAGGAATGAGGCAGACCCTGGCTCACCTGGAAGGACACAGCTGGAGAGGATGAATCCAGGAAGGCATTCTGGAGAGGGAACTGGAAGGGAATGACAGCTGCAGGGGAATATGGGAACACGGAAGGTGGTGAAACTGGAGCTGGCACCAGACAGGTAGGCCTCAGGCTTTAGGGAGGTCAGGATGCTGAGAAAGGGAGAGCCTGAGGGCAGGAGGCTCTGGCCTGAGGGGTAGGTAACACTGTTCTGTTCTGAGAACTCCATGGCCAGTCTAGTGCCTTCCAAGTTCTGGTCCAGCTGCTGTGATGGGCCTCTTCCTCTGGTGCCTTGTCCCATACTGAATGACCAGCAGACTCGAGATGGGTCCTTGGGGGCCACACCTTAGAGCCTGTGCTGCAGCCCTGGGCTCAGGAAGATGGCTTTGCATAGAGGATGAGCCCCAGCCTTGCTGCTTACATACAGCTGTGACCTTGACAGTCTTCTTTGACTGGGAAACGCAGAGAATATCACCTTATAGCTGGAACGATGAAAGGGATGGTGCATGAGAGGCAGATAGGCTTTTCCCTGGCTGTGAAGGACCCTTGCTTCCTCTGTTCTGGATTCTTACCTTTTTGTAGCATACTGGACACTCTGCCACTGAACTACATCCCAGCCCTCTTTACTTAAAAAATATTTTATTTATTGAAAGGGGAGAGGGAGGGAGGAGGGAGAACGAACACACCAGGGCCCCTAGCCACTGCAAACGAACTCCAGATGCATGCCCCACTTTGGGGAACTGAACCTAGGTTCTTAGGCTTTGGAGGAAAGTGTATTAACCACTGAGCCATTTTCCCAGCCCCTCTTTACTTTTTATTTTGAGACAGGTCTCACTGAGTTGCCCAGGTTGGCCTTAAATCCACTCTGTAGCCCAGACAGGCCTTGAATTTGTGATCCTCCTACTTCAGCCTCCTAAGTAGGTGGGATTACAAGCTGTGCTGCCAGCCTTGACTCCCAAGTTTCTTCACTCCATGTCCCTCTGCGTGGTTTTCGGATCCCCCCTTGCTGCCCCAGCAGAGCTATATACCCCTAACACTGCTTCACTGCCCACATATCTGGGTGACCTTAGGGCCCTGTTCCATCTGATTTATCCCAGACCCCAGCAGAGGGCCTGGTGTTGGAATGCATAAATGAGGTGGGGGAGGGAAGGTTCAAAGTCCAGAGCCTTCTTCCCTGTCCTGCCATTTAAATTGGCAGGTGCAGTTGTTCACAGTGGCCTGGCATCTCCCCAGGACAGTGGGAGGGCTGGGCCACAGGCATGAGACCCCCTGGGACTTCAGAGGGAGCTGCCTTTGTGGTTGGTTGGCAAGGTTTCCTTGGGAAGTGTAGCTTCTTTCCCTTTGTGGATAGGACGGCATATCTATCCTGTTCCCCAAGCAGAGGCTTCCTGGGCCAGGAGTTAACCTCCATTTCCTGCTGTGTGCAGGTGTGACCCATGCCTGTGTCTGTCCCTTCACGTGCCTCCCCCAGAGAACTCTGCTGAACACCCCCCACCCAAGAATGGCCTGGCCTTTCTGGGTGTGGGTCCTTGTCTGGCTCCCTCCCAGGGATTTGAGCAGCCTTGCACAGTCCTGTGTCTCTCCCTCCCAGCCAGGCAAGCAGCATGGGGGCTGCTTGGCAGGCTTGCCTCTGGCTGAGGCCCAGGTGCTGGCGGTGCTCATGGCCCGTGCACCCCCCCCTCAAGCTGGGTAGACGGGAAAATACCAGACATAGTTCTGCAAAGGTGGCTGTAGACCGGCAGGCAGCAGGAGGTAGGGGCCGCTGATGGGGGCCCAGCACCTCCAGGACTGGGGAGGTCTGTGGAGGCTGGCCCCATAGCAGTATGTCCATATGATGTGCTTGTGTGTGCCAGGGTCCCTGAACCCGTTACCCTCCCTGCTGGCATGGGATAAGGAAGTCCATGTGGCAGGACTGGGTAAGTGGTGCAGGGGGAGCCAGCTCTGCTTCGACTGGACTATCTGGGTGACCTTGGCAAGCTCACTTACTGTGTGGGGCACCTCCACCCCTGGCCAGAAACCTCAGGGCTATCAGTTGTTGATATCTTCCATGGCAGGCATTGGGCCAAAATGGGTCCTGAAGAATGTCCCAATCCTTGGGATCGTAGTCATGGTGGCTGAGTTACCAATGAGGAAAACAGTCAGAAGTGGTCTTGGAGGCTACAACCAGGTAGCTTGATGGAGGTCTCTCTCTGAGAACTTGGTGCAGCCATGTTCTTGGCAAACTCCATCTTCAAGTGTTGCTCAGCTAGCGCCCCCCCCCCCCAGAGAACCATCCAGACCTGGCTGGGTCACCTGGGGACAGTTGAGTTCCCACTGCAGCGGTGTGCAGGCAGAGTACCTCTCTTGGGACAGGGAGGGGCTGCTGACTGATCCATGGGTTCCCAGGGAAGGTGAACCCCAGGCCTTTCCAGGAAGTGTCCTAGCCTTGACCCCTCTCCTGGGACCTGTAGGCCCAGACCTCAGGATAGGCTCCTCCCCCTAGGCATGGAGGAGATCTCTGGCTTCAACAGTCTCCTTCCAGAGCCTCTCATTAGGCTCTGCAGGGTGGCTGGGGTCCCCACTGTGGTCACTCCATAGGACAGGAGAGGCCCAAAGCTCTCCAACGGGTACAGACTAGCTATAGCCAGAGTTCTGGTTTGGGATGAGACTAGCTAGCTAGCATCTGTGGCTTCGCAGGGAGGACTAGTCTCCCTCTGGGCTGTCCTTGAGGCTGTAGGCTGCCCAAGGCTTGAGGAATCAGCAGTTGTAACAATTCACATGACAAGGATTTCTAAGTGCCCAGCTCTAGGTACTGGATATTGCATAGTAATATGGAGTGGACTATTGTTTTCTTTCCTTTTTGAGGTAGGGTCTCACTCTAGCCCAAGCTGACTTGGAACTCACTTTGTAGCCCCAGGCTGGCCTCGAACTCACCGGAATCCTCCCGCCTCTGCCTCCCAAGTGCTGGGATTAAAGGCTTGTGCCATCACGCCCAGCTCTGAAGTGGACTGGATTGATTTCTCCTCAGACACTCACTACTGTGACTCTTCCGCCCTAGGGAGCAGGGCTGGAGCCCCACGTGGTCTGTCTGCTGCCTGGTTGGGAAAGGGGCCCAAGAGGCCCTGCCCCTGTCCTCTAGCCCCCCTTGCTGGGCAGCCAAGAGGGTGGAGCTCTTGGCCAGAGCACTGAACCACAGCCGCTTCCCAGGAATGTGGGGCTGTGGGCCGTTTGCTTTGGCAGGCTTTCTGCTCTCAGTTCCTTAACCTCTCCGGAGCCCACCTACTGCCTGACCCACTGCTCTTCCTAGCCCCACAAGCCCCTGGGTAGGGAGGTGTTCCTAGCCTAAGCCCATAGCCTCTCCCCAAACCCAGGGACAAAGAAGGGGCTGATAAGCCCAGTTCTGCTCCAGAGAAACCCTGACCCAAGCAAGATACATCACTCAATTTCCTAGAGCTTCATTTTCTATGTTTGTAAAATGAGGATGAGACAGCACCTGTCTTAAGAATGCTCTCTTCCCCCCTTAAATTGATTCATCTGTCACCATAGTGTCAAAATGATGGTCCAAAGTCACCAGACTTGGGGGGAATACCCACAGAGCAAAGCCTAACTGACAGATACAGGGAGACCAGGGACTTTTGTTCATTTCAGTAAGACCACATAGACTATTTTTTTAAAATATTTTATTTATTCATTTTCAAGCAGAGAGAGAGAGAGAGAGAGAGAGAGAGAGAGAGAGAGAGAGAGAGAGAGAGAGAGAGAGCGCACCAGGGTCATCACCTTGTGGGTCTGGTTTATGTGGGTCCTGGGGAATTGGGGAATTGAACCCAGGGCCTTAGGCACTAGAGGCAGGTGCCTTACCCGCTGAGCCATCTCTCCAGCCCTAGACTATTTTTTTAAGAGAGAATTTCATGTAGCCCAGATTGGCCTCCAACTCACTTTGTAGCTGAGGCTAGCCTAGAACTCCTGATTCTTCTGCCTTCACCTCCCAAGCACTGAATTATATATTGAGCTGACCACATAGACTTTTTTTTTTTAGGGGTGGTGGGGTGGGGAGTTCGAGGTAGGGTCTCATTCCAGCGTAGGCTGACCTGGAACTCTGTAGTTCTGGGCCGGCCTCTGAACTCACAGCGATCCTATCTGTGCCTCCCTAGAGCTGCGATTAATAGGTGTGTGCTTCCCCCACCCTTTGACCATATAGACTTCTGAAAGGTGTATGTATCTAGGGTCCTTGTCTGCAGTTTCAGCAATGAGGAGTGTTCCTCATCACCTGAGCCCACACTGCTGTGGGGTGGGCAGGGATGTGGAACCTGCTTTACAAGAATCCCAGGTTGTCCTAGCTCTGCAGCCCCTCCCTCTCACGCCTTCCCCCCTCCTCCTCCAGCATCTGAACCTGCCTGGTGCTCTCCCTCAGGAAAGGAGCCTCAGTTTCCCCAGTGGAGTCGGGCTTTTCCATTTCTGAGGCTAAGGATGGAGCGGCCCCGCCCAGGGGGGCTGGTGTCTGCAGGGCGCGTCTGTGCGGGACGGCCGCGGACGCACAATAGCTGCCATTGTTTCAGCACGGTCGGCAGGGGGCCCACCCTCGGGGTGACCCCCGTCCGGGGGTGGGAGGACCGTCCCCACCCCCGCCGCCCCGGTGGTCCCCGCGCCGCCCCGCGCGCTTCCTCCCGCTCCTCGGTCCTAATGAGTTCCTTTTGCAGCTGGAGGGCCGCGCGGGGCCTGGGCTCCCCGGGTGAGAGCTCGAAAAGGTGGCCTTGGGCTGCCGCTCCAGGATACGTAGCGGAGGTTAGCGATGTCGGGGAGCTGGCCACACCCCTCCTGGGCAGTGCACCTGTGAGCCATTAACTGAGGGCGGGTCTCCTAACCTGGGGACCACAGCGGGGATCGACTGGGTGCCTAGGCTATCAGCCTCTGGTCTCTCTGGCCCGCCCTCCCCGCGAGCATCGAGTCTGGCTAGCGAACCAGGGACCCGGCTCTCCTGCTTTCTCCCAGCTCTGGAACAAAGAGCAGAGCTGAGCCCAGACCGGCTGCTGCCGGCTGGGAATGGGGGCTGGGGGGTAGGGAACACTTCGAGGTTGGCCAAGGTCAGAGCGCGAGTGGGGTCATAGGTCGTCTCTCCCTAGGGGGCCGTGGGGAGGGGACCGCTGTGGGACAGCTCCTTCCTCCTTTCCCAGGAGGGGCTAAGGCGCCTAGACTGGGCTCTGGCTTCCAGGGAATGAACCCGTGGTTCCCTGGGCAAAACTCAGTAACAGGAAGTTGGGACTCCCTAGGGACTGGGCCTGCTGAAGGGGGGGGCTGGAGTCCCCTATCCTGTTTTGGGTGCTGTGCTTTACCTCACCAGGGAGATAGGCTCCCCCTGGGTCCTCCCCTCCCTAGGTGGAGGCAGTGTCCCCTGCAGGTTCTAAGATCTGCCTTGGACCCATGGCTCTTCCCCATTCCTTTGATGGGAACAATGCATGGCCTGAGGCAGGTGTCAAAGGATGTTGCTTGGGTGGCATTGCTAGTGCGGGTCACCATCTGCTTGAATTTTCTGCTCAGAGCCCCCTTCTCTGGAAGGTTGGAAGTGGGGGTGGAGGAAGAGACCTGTGGCCTTAGGCCAGCAGAGGGACTAGGCCACCAGCCCTTCCTGGCTCCTGAATTCTTAATCAGCATAAATATTTACTTCCTTCCTCCCCCCCCCCCTTCCAGGCTCCCAGCACAGAGGAGCTTCGGGGAGGTTGGAATGGGCCTGTATCTAAAAATAAACAGGTGGAAGGACAGGCCGACACACAGACAGGCAGACATAACTGGCTGGGGGTCAGGCAGAGGGCAGCTCGCTGCCCAACAGGAATGGTCAAGGCTACCCATCACTGTCATCTACTCAGGTAGCCAGCCCCCCTGGTGTCACTGGCCTGAGTGCCCTTCTGACAACTCCAATAGTGACTTGGGTACCAGTGTCTGATGCTCTGAGGGGACAGCCCTGGGAGGGTGCCTGGATTCCATGTGTAGTGAGACCTGAGTCACTGAAGCTTGGGGCCTTGTGGGAGGTAGAAGGGAAGGGTAGTGGAGCTGGGAAGCAAGCCTGCAGAAGGGGAACAGTGGGGACACAGTGGCTGTCCACACTCTCATAAGGCTGCTTGGATCCACTCACACTTAGTGAGGCAAAAACCTACCATATCCACCCTTTTTATTATTATCATTAAAAATAGTGAATGACAAAGTCATAGTATGGCTTGGTTAGCAAGGAGATTGTCAAGGTGTGACAATCTCCAGAAACAGTGGGGTGTGTGACACACACACACACACACACACACACACACACACGAAGAGACCACCCCTGGGATACTGAGCCTGGCCTGGGAGAAGCTGTGGTGTTCTTGGGTCAGTGGGTCCTGGGAGTGTATTTATAAATGAAGTCTCACACTAGCGAGAAATGCTAAGAAAAGGGTGAGAATCACAGTGTGAAACTTTCACCAATTAAAAAAGATAGGGCTGAAGAGATAGCTTAGTGGTTAAGGCGTTTGCCTGCAATGCAGAAGGACCTGAGTTCAATTCCCCAGTGCCCATGTAAAGCCAGATGCACAAGAGGGTCCATGTGTTTGGAGTTCATTTGCAGTGGCTGGAGGCCCTGGTGTGCTCTGTCCCTCTCTGTCTGCCTTTCTCTCAAATAAAGAAATAAATAAAATATTTAAAAAAATTAAAAAGATACTGTCAGCCTGGGCTAGAGTGAGCCCTTACTTCGAAAAACAAATAAACAGACAAAAAAAGATACTGTTTCTTAGCTGGTCTTTTTTGCCAACCCTGCCCTGGCTCCAGTCCCCAGCTGCCCCCTGGTGGCTTGTAGCAGCCTCTTCACCTCACCTGGGAGATGGGGCCTGCTTGATGTCTTGCCTGGGACAGATTCTTCAGCCTGCTTCCCTTGGAGGCGACATGACCGCCACCTGCTTGGAACAGAGAATGCTGGCATGGTGGGCACTACTTGGCTGGTCGTCAAGGAATACTAGCACCTTGGAGGATGCATGCTGCTCCCCCGTGGCCTGCTTTTCTGAGTCTTTGCTTTCAGACTGGCAGGCTTCCCAGGCACTGCTCCCCACTCCATCAGGTTCCTGAATGAAGATGTGGCCTTGCATCTGACGGCTCTGCCATATCATATGGTAGCTCTGTGACCTGAGGCAGTCTCAAAAAAATCACTTTAATGCAAGATGGAGACAGAGAGCTTTGCCCCTGTTGTATGGCAAATTTCCTCCACGTTGAGAAAAATTATTGCCAGAGAAGGTGTGAGGAGGGTCATGAGACCTCCACCTGAGATATAGGTGCCCCCTGCACCAGCTGTATGCATGGCCTCAGGCAGGGAGATAGAGTATATAGAGAGGAAAATATCTAGGAATAAAGAGCTCCGTATAATGGTTTCTTTGGGGTATCATGCTCTGTAAGTAAACCCTCACCCCAAGGCTGAGGAGCACCCCAGGAGTAATTTTGACACAGGAAGCCACTGTGGGAGCCCCATGTTCCTGTAAGTAACCCCTCCTTAAAGCTTTGTAAGTGATCTCCCCAATAAACTCATTGGTTCACTAAACTAGTATTGGTGTAATCATACTTTGGTCTGCCATCTGAGCCCTATTTTGGGGTGAAGATGTATGTTCTATTCTCCCCAGGGAAAAATTTTCCATCAACAGCCTCTCTCAAAAGACTCATGAGCAGGGTGTTGTGGCACACACAGTTAATCCCAGCACTCAGGAGGCAGAAGTAGGAGGATCGACGTGAGTTCAAGGCCATCCTGAGACTACATAGTGAATTCCAGATTAGCCTTGGCTAGAGCAAGACCTTACCTTGAAAAACCGAAACAAGACTCATGGACCAGGTGTGGTGGTGCCTACCTTTAATCCTGGCACTTTTTAAAATTTTATTTAATTTGCAAGCAGACAGAGAAAATGAGAATGAGAGAATATGGGCGCCCCAGGGCCTCCTGCCACTGCAAATGAACTTCAAATGCATGCATCACTTAGTGACTCTGACTTTACATGGGTACTGGGGAATCGAACCCAGGTCTTTAGGTTTTGCAGGCAAATGTTTTAACTGCTGAGCCTTCTCTCCAGCCCTAATCCTAGCACTTTAGGAGGCTAGGTAAGAGGATCACTGAGTTTCAGGTCAGTTTGGACTAAGAGGCCTTGACTAAAAAAAAAAAAAAAAGACTCATGGGGCTGGAAAGATGGCTCAGTGGTTAAAGACATTTGTTGGGATTCAAACCACCAGTAACCATGTAATGCTAGATGTACAAAGTGGCACATATCTGGAGTTCATTTGCAGTGTCAGAGGCCCTGGCACACTCGCTGTCCACCCCATCTCTTTCCTTGGAAAAAAAAGACTCATGGCCATGGAACCTTGGGTACTTTACTCGATATCCACTGGCCAGTTCATCCAAGGTTTCCCTATTCTTTACCTGCTCCTCAGAATTTTTGTTCCAGGTAGGGTCTGTAGCCCAGTCTGACCTGGAACTCACTCTATAGACCCCATCTGGCCTTCAACTCTCAGGGATCCTCCTAACTCAGCCTGCTGAGTACTGGGATTAAAGGCATGTGCCACCACTCCTGGCAGCCTGAGGAGGAATGTGGGTTCACAGCACAACTCATGTCCTTCCCCAGGTTCCTGCCTAAAGACCAGCTGGATATCCCATTCTGCCTGCTGCTTCCTCCCAGCAGCCCTGCCCCACACAATGCACTCCTTGGACGAGCCGCTCGACCTGAAGCTGAGCATCACCAAGCTCCGTGCGGCAAGAGAGAAGCAGGAGAGGACGCTGGGTGTGGTTCGGCATCGAGCTCTGCACAGGGAGCTGGGCTTGGGGGACGACAGCCCCACACCTGGCTCCCCAGGCTCCCCACCCTCAGGTACTGCCCGAGGCAGGCCTGCCTCGTGAGATACCAGCATGGAGAGGAAGCGATGACTGAGGTGTAGCCACAGCCATTGATGTTCCAGTTTGTAATGACCCCCCCAACACACACACTTATCCACTTCTCAACTGAGCACCAGAAGGATCTGACAGTGGGCACAACAGTTTCAACTGGGGTCCTCTGGGAGTTTTTGGAAAGGTTGGGAGATCACACCCCCCTGGGCTTTGGGGTGGTATGAATGGCCAACCAGAGTGGTAGAGGTTGTGAAAAACCAAGCATGTGCATCTCAAGAGCTTTGCACTAGGATCCATGTGGCATTCACCCCATCTGTTTTGCATCCCTCAGAGAGTTGGACCCTGAGAACCAGTTTCACCAAATGCCTCAGGTGAAAGCTCAAACCTCCCTTTTTACAGAAGGGAACACTGAGCCAGGCAAGAAGGGGCTAGGGCAAGGTCCCTTCATGTTAGCTGACAGGGAGCTAGGGTTTCCTGTGTTCAAGTTCCTATTGTGCACTTCTCCCCATGTACTATACTAGACTGGTCCTACCTGTAAGAGGAGTGCTTTACATTTCCTTTTCTCTTTTGTAGTCCATGCTGGACAATATTTAGATGTAGCCTGTCTTGACCCAGGGTCACAGTGGGTACCCAGATGTGGGACTTTGTCCAACAGGACTGCAGCCCCCCCCCCCACTCATGCTCTCTCTTAGGCTTCCTGCTGAACACTAAGTTCCCTGAGAAGGTGGATGGGCGCTTTTCTGCAGCCCCCCTTGTGGATCTCAGCTTGTCACCACCATCTGGATTGGACTCCCCCAATGGCAGCAGCTCACTGTCACCCGAGCGCCAGGGCAATGGAGACCTGCCTCCACTGCCCACTGCTGTGGTAAGGAGGGGTGTGGGTTCTGGAGGGAGAAGATGCACTGGTTCCTCGGGCATGGCTTGAGACAACAGAAATAAATTCTGAAGCAAAAGTCTGAAGTGAAGTTAGCAGCAGGACCATGTTCCTCACTCAGAGAGTTCCAGAGGACAGTCTTTCCTAGGCTAGAGCTGTATCCCTCCAGTGTCTTCACCTTAGCCTTCTTCCATTTTGTGAGCATCTGTGACAAGATGTCCCTCTCCTCTTGAAGACACCAGTCACTGGATTTAGGGCCACCTTGACTAGTCCATTAGGACCTTAACCAACTAGACAGGAGCCAAGAACGAAGGCCTCAATGTGTTTTTTTGGAAATACCATTCAACCCGCTCTGCTCCATAGGGTTTGGGCCTGCCAATGGGGCCCACTGACCAGCTCTTACCCTTGTCCACTAGGATTTCCAGCCACTGCGCTATTTGGATGGTGTCCCCAGTTCCTTCCAGTTCTTCTTACCCCTGGGCTCTGGGGGAGCCCTGCATCTGCCTGCTTCCTCCTTCCTCACACCCCCCAAGGACAAGTGCCTCTCACCAGAGCTGCCCCTGGCCAAGCAGCTGGTGTGTCGCTGGGCCAAGGTGAGTAGGGACTGGGAAGAGTGGTGAGGGTTGGGCTGGCACCCCACCAGAGCTCAGAACCTGCCTGGCTCCACAGTGTAACCAGCTCTTCGAGCTCCTGCAAGACCTGGTGGACCACGTCAATGACCACCATGTCAAGCCTGAGCAGGACGCACGGTACTGCTGCCACTGGGAGGGCTGTGCCCGCCATGGCCGTGGCTTCAATGCCAGGTGAGGAAGAGGGGCGAGGGCAGGAGGGATCGACTGGGTGCCCAGTGAGCTGAGTATGTCACTGGGCCCTCCCTGGAGCAGGTACAAGATGCTCATCCATATCCGAACACACACCAATGAGAAGCCGCACCGATGCCCCACCTGCAACAAAAGCTTCTCCCGCCTGGAGAACCTGAAGATCCACAACCGGTCCCACACAGGTGAGTCTTGATCTGTGGAGGGCAGGCAGGGCTGCAGGGACTCCAAAAGACTGGGCCTTAGAGACAAACCTCACTGTTCACACCTCTCCATTTATTCATTTATTTACTGTTTGTTTGAGACAGGGTCTCATGTAGCCCAGGCTGGCTTTGAACTATATAGTGAAGATGACCTTGAACCTCCTAATTGTCCTGCCTCCTCCTGCCAAGTACTGGGATTATAAATGTGTGGCACCAACTTTTATGGCCACTTTTGAATGCCTCTTGCTGGGGGAGTTCTTCTGTTGGTATGATCTGACTGATAACTCATGGCTGGCAAAGACTTGATCTGCCTCATTCCCAATTGTATCCTGAGCCCAACAGAGCCATAGGCCTAATTTTAAGTCGCCGAATCATTTTATTACTTTTAACATATATGCGGCTAAAGGCCCCTTGTTTGCAAAGCCTGCTGGCCCAGGTTTGATTCCCCAGCACCCATCTAAAGCCTGATGCAAAGTGGCACATGCGTTGGTAGTCCCCTGTGCAGTGTGCCTGTGGCAATGGGAGACAGGGCCGGGAGAAAGCTCGTGGGCCTGCTGAACAAGTGTACATGAAGTAGCAAAAACAAAATAAGGGAGGCCCTGTCTCAAAGTGGAAGAAGAGAAACACCTGAGGTTGTCTTCCCAGATCTCCACACATGCATCATACATACATAAGTACCAGCAAAGCTGGGCATGGTGGTGTATATCTTGATTCCTAATTCAAGACCAGTGTAGGCAACAGTGAGACGCTATTCCAAAGAAAAACAACAAAATTCATACATTAATATTCCTTTCATACTTTGAAATCTGGCACAGTTTTCTTCTCAGTGCATATCTTACTCTCACACAGAGCACATATTCAAGCAAGTACCTTCCATGGAGCCATCTTCTCAGCTCCCAGTTGCATTTCAAAGGCTCAGTGGCCACAGGTGGCAGGTGGCACTGTCAGTACTCACCAGGCCAGGTCTCTTATGAGGCACTTCATGCTTGATGTAATCACACATGTCTGCCAGATGATCTGCAGCAAAGGCATCTAGGGGTGCATAGCAGGGCCCCAGCAGAGCTGCAGCCTCAGTCCTTAGCTGGGTCAGTGCCATGCCAAGAGCTGGGATACCCCTCAAATCAGAGTGGGAGCTCTTTGGTAGCTCTGGACCTGGGAAATGATGAGGGTGTGGGTAGAAAGACCTGGGCGAGTCAAGAGCTTCACACAGCTCATCCCTACAGGTGAGAAGCCCTATGTCTGCCCCTATGAGGGCTGCAACAAGCGCTACTCCAACTCAAGTGACCGCTTTAAGCACACTCGCACCCACTACGTGGACAAACCCTACTACTGCAAGATGCCCGGCTGCCACAAGCGCTACACGGACCCCAGCTCACTGCGCAAGCACATCAAGGCCCATGGCCACTTCGTGTCCCATGAGCAACAGGAGCTACTGCAGCTGCGCCCACCCCCCAAACCACCCCTGACCACCCCTGACAGCAGTCCCTATGTCAGTGGGGCTCAGATCATTATCCCCAATCCTGCCGCCCTCTTTGGAGGCCCCAGCCTGCCTGGCCTACCCCTGCCCCTGGGTCCTGGCCCCCTCGACCTCAGTGCCCTGACCTGTGGCAATGGTGGGGGTACTGGTGGGAGTATGGGCCCTGGACTGCCAGGTCCTGTTCTGCCCCTCAATCTGGCCAAGAACCCACTGTTGCCCTCGCCCTTTGGGGCCGGTGGACTGGGCCTGCCTGTGGTCTCCCTTCTCGCTGGCTCCGCTGGCGGCAAGGCTGAGGGGGAGAAGGGGCGTGGGTCAGTGCCCACCAGGGCTCTGGGCCTGGAGGGCCACAAGACTCCTCTGGAACGGACGGAGAGCATCCGCTCCCGACCAAGTCCCGATGGACTCCCCCTGCTGCCAGGCACTGTGCTAGACCTGTCTACAGGCGTCAACTCAGCGGCCAGCAGCCCAGAGGCACTTACTCCTGGCTGGGTGGTCATCCCGCCTGGCTCTGTGTTGCTCAAACCAGCTGTAGTGAACTGAGCCTGAGCCACCTGCCCACCAGCTGTGGCAGCCCAGCCAGTCACTAGGGGGGCCCATCCCCTGACGAACGGAAACCCTTCTGCGAATAGCAATAACGTCCTACTGCCTGGGGGCCTGGGTGTTTGCTCCCTGAGTAGCTACAACCTCAGACTAGCTGGGCAGCAAGGGTGGTGCTAGGTCTTTGCTGGCGTCCCAGGTTCCAAGCAAGGACTTGGCTTGGACCTGCTATCCAAGAAGAGCTGTGCTCTTGGGTGCTAAGTCTCCCTCACCTTCAGACCCCTGCCCCAGAGCTTCAGTGAGGCTTCCCTCCATAGGACCCTCATTTCCCCTCCACCTCCCACCCTGATGTATCTCTCCATGGCCAGCATGGCAGATTGCCCTACCAGCTGGGAAGCTTCTGTATGATGAGCTGTGAAGAGCCCCACAGTGATAAGGCCCCTGCTCAGTAAGTTCTTGGACTCCTTTCCCTTAGCCCACCCTTGGAGAGAGTAAGATCAGATGCAGGCCCTGGTTAAGCCAAAGTAAGAAGTGCATTCCCTCCACCTATTCCCGATGACAAGGTACCTCCCTGCTTGTGGAGCAAGGAGGCCCGCTCTGTCAGCTGCCCTGTCCCTCTTCCCTAAGTCAGACAGCACTGCCAGATGGTCAGCAACACTCCAAAGAGAAGGGGTGACTGACCACTCACTCCTGGAGTGGCAATCAGGCCCAAGTTCCACCTTCCTTACCCTAACTTGGCTTGTCCTGGGCAGTGCCACCCTGTGGAAGAGGGCAACAGTCTTACACCAGGGTGTAGCAGGCTGTCTGAAAACCTAAACTGGGAGGCAGCTACTGGTCCATGGGCACCAAGTCATGAGGGTACTTTCTAAAGGCTTAGGCTAAAGGTCCTAGGAATGAGGGAGTCCAGCCCTGTTTGGGAGGAGCCTGGACCCATAACCGTTGCTTTCTATGGTTTCCCAACCAGCTCCCTGGGGCTTGTGTTACTTAGAACAGGGTCTAGCTCTGTTGTGGGGTCAGAGTGAGCTAAGGGTTCTGGGTACCTACATGTTTCAGTCTCAAAAGGCTGGCTCCCCAGCCTGGGCCTTGCAGCTTACTAGATTGTAGCTGCCAAGTCCCTCATTTTCCCATTTGTAGAACAAAAGAGCTGCCAGAGTGGCAGTGGGGTCCTTAGTAGTCCCATGGTTGTTCTGAGCAGCTCTGCCAACCCTACCCTTTCCCGGACTGCCCTTCTCTCTCAGAAGGGTCACCTAGGCCCAACCTGCCCTACTGCTGGGCTTAGGACCCCAGCCCTGACAGGGCCCAGCTGTGCTGGCTCTGCCCCTTTGAGAGGCTGTGAGCAAAGTAGGAGGGAGCTGGTCTCCCTTCTTTGGGCCACCTAGGACCCAAGCACCTCCCAGATCCCAGGCCTCAAGTCCCTGGCTTGGGGGGGGGGGGTTTTGAGACTCAAGCCCAGGAGCAGAGAAACAGGGCACTGGAAAGTGACATAGCTCAGCATGTGATTTGGTATTGACCAGGCTTGGAAGGGCTGGTGTACTTGTCAGTCTGTTGCACATTCCAGGATATCAGTATTTTAACAGGTTCTAAGTGCCTTTCTATTGTAGCTTATGTTTTTCCTCCTCTTGGCTCCATTGCTGTTAGCATAGAGTTTTTAAAAAAGAGATAAGCTAATGACTATAACAATATATTCCTCCATGTGAGAGGAAGTTTATAAAGAAACAATAAAAGTGAATTGCAAAGATGTTTTTGTGTACCTGGATGGAGATACCCCGACTATAGCACTTGAAGACCTGATCTGGGGCTTTCAGTTCAACCTTGTAGGTACCAGTATCAATCAGAGGCTGTAATCAGAGGGCCCACCCAGCTAGGAATTGATAGGGCATGGGAGCAAGGGGGAAAGACACAACAAGCGAACACAATATTCTGAACTAAGCATCACTGTCTGCTGAGACGGCGAGCGGCACTGGGGCATTCTGGCCAGTTTATTAAGAGCAGCCACCAAGCACAGCAAAGGACTTCTGAGGCAAGAGCACCTTTACCCAGAGGGAAGGCAGGGGAAGGGTTCTCCCAGGATTCAGTCTGGCTAGATGCACAGGAGGGAATAGGAGTGATTATGGGACAGACCTCAACCAGGCTCACTTAAGTGGGCATGGGCTGCTCAACACCCCACCTCCAGGTTGTCAAGGCTACTCCCAACCAACCACAAACCAGAATGGGCAGGAAGGTAAGCCAGCCTTTTCAAACAGCAATGCGTGCACAGGAGAAATGTGAAAAAGGCATTTATTACCAAGCTATAAATTACGAGGTGGCAGGGTGTGGTGAGGAGAGGCAAGCGGTCACGTTTTGGGTGTCTGCCCTTTCTCTCTGTCCTCCTTGGCTTGGATTCTGAGTTCCTCATCTAGGCGCTCCTTTGCACGGACAACCTGGGGAAGGTGGAAGATCAGGCCCTTGCAGAGCCTCTGCCCCCTGCCTGCACGGAGGGGCCCACGTCACCACTAAAGGGCAGTAGGTGAACAGGATTCAGACACCTTTAGCAGTACCTCAGGGGAGGAGGTGAAACTTGTGGCTTCCCTTCATCAGAGTTAGAGCACTCACCTTGGACTGCAGGTAGAAGGAGCCACCCACGGATTTATCATTCACCTTAAACAGGTGGTCATAGTTCTGAGGGGAAAGGAGACAGTGAGCGGGTATGATAGCAGGGTAAGGTAAAAGGGCTTGACCTCTGACCCACACAACACACTGGACAGTACAGGCTGTTGTGACCACTAAGAAGCAGAGATAACAGGTGGCCATGGAGGAACAACTCAACTGTTATGGCCAGCTCTGTCTGTGCAATGCTGCAGGACTCCCCATGTCTGTGACCAGAGCCTCCACCCCCCAACTTCCAGGAGCCAGTCTAGGCCCTCACCTTCTGGACCTCCTCAGGACTCAGCTTGGAGACGTTGAGGATCTGCTGGGCCTCCTGAAGGCTGAGGCCAGAGAGGTTGGATGCAGCTGCAGACTGGTGCCCAGCACGTCCCCGGGCATCAGCAGCTGCCTGGCTGGCTGTGAGACACACAGGTGATCACTCGGCACTTGGTGACCCAGAGCTCCCTAGGCTTTCCAAGTGGAGGGCTCACCCTGACAGGCATCCAGGAGTGGCTCTTTTGGAGGGGAGTGGGGCAGACATGCCTCATTGGAGGATAAGGGAATCTAGAACAAAAGACAACCCTGCCTCTCCTTTTCCTTACTCCTTGTCCCAGGGGAACAGCAAATCAAGGAGCTTTAAGCTATTATGGGGACCAGGCAGAGTGAAAGGACAGGGAGGAGAGGGACAATAGCTTTGCCAGAACCTGGCTGTGCAGTCAATGCCCAAACAATCATACAGGATGCCTCAGATGACCACTTCCAGTGACCCTAGAATCAGAAGCCAGAACTTTCCCTTAAAGGGTCAGATAGTAAATATTTTAGTTTTGCAACCCCTAGTCTATATTGGAGTTACTCAGCTCTCCTTGAAATCAATCAGATGTAGCTATATTCCAATAAAACTTTATTTCCAAAAACAGGTGGCCATAAGGGCTGGTTTGCTCACTTGGGCCTCGGATGCTATGCTAACCAGGCCTAACTGAAGATTAAACCTCTCCTTTAAATGGGAAGGTTCCAGACTAGACTGCCTGCTACCACAGGAAGGTACCCCAGGCCACAGAGGGACTCCTGCTTTCATAGCTGAGGTAGTAGCATGGGGATAAATTCCAACCTAGCCAGGAGCTCACAGCACTAAAGGAGTAGGGCCCAGGCTTACCTGCAAACTCCTGCCGTAGGGCCCGAGCAAAGGCTCTGCCCACCACCTGCACACCCATCACGAT
Organism: Zapus hudsonius; assembly: GCA_004024765.1. Classification (NCBI taxonomy): domain Eukaryota; kingdom Metazoa; phylum Chordata; class Mammalia; order Rodentia; family Dipodidae; genus Zapus; species Zapus hudsonius. The sequence continues at coordinate 16,683 of PVHP010010786.1, read as the reverse complement.
AATTTGGGCCAGGTACTTGGCCTGTGGGCAGAGAAGACACCTTGGAGGGCTACTGAGTGGGTAGTGGAAGGTATGATGTATATAGCTTCAGGCATGAGCCACCGCTAAACTACTCTGGCTTTTGGCAGCTTCAGATACTCACAGATCCATCACACCTCCCAAGACTTTCAACACAACAAGTTTACTAAGGTGCCCGGTGTGTTGGTGAAGGCCTATAATCCCAGCACCTAGGAGACTGAGGCAGAATGACTGCAAATTTAAGGCCCAACTGGACTTTGTCACACACACAGTTACTAAGGTCTACTCAGAATACAACAGTCTTCACAGTGGGGGGTACACAACAGTATTTAGAAAAACACAGGAGGGGGCTGGAGAAATGGCTTAGCAGTTAAGGTACTTGCCTGCAAAACCTAACGACCCAAGTTCAATTCCCTAGTACCCACATAAAGCCAGATGCACAAAGTGGCGCATGTGCCTGGAATTTGTTTGCAGTGGCCAGAGACCCTGACACACCATTCTGTCTCTCTTCTATCACTCTCTGCTTACAAATAAATAAAAATAAATAAATTTTTAAAAAGTAAAGCTCAGAGCTGGGCGTGGTGGCGCATGCCTTTAATCCCAGCACTCGGGAGGCAGAGGTAGGAGGATCACCATGAGTTCAAGGCCACCCTGAGACTACATAGTGAATTCCAGGTCAGCCTGGGCTAGAGTGAGACCAAAAAGTAAAGCTCAGGAGAATAGGGACAGAGACACAGAGACAGTATATCTAGGTCAGCTATTCACTCATTTATTCAAAAACATTCAGCTCTAGAGTACAAAGAAACACAGAACTCAATCCCTGTCCTCAGAGCCCCTGGCCTAAGAGGGAGAACCCTCTAGCAAGATAAGGCTACGGAGGTCCTACACTGTGACTCAGTGCCATGGGATCCTCACCATGACCTGACCAGGGGCAAAGTCCACAGAGTAGATGAGACAGGGTTCTGGAGGAAGGTGTTTCTCTTGGGCAGGGTCCTACCAGACAGGTAGAATCTCATTATTAGGGACTTTAGGCAGAGGGCCAAGTGTGCCAAGGGACATCCTGGGAGCAGGCCAGAGACTCAGCTGGCCCAGAGGGGGAATACATGGAAAACAGATTTTATTTTGCAAAAGAGATATGTAGCGACCACTTATATGAAAACTGATCACATGTCTGTGAAATGATATACAGGGGCACACACAAAAAAGAAACCATTCTCCATGAGTATGGTGCTTCCAAGGCACAACCACGAGACTGGCCCTTTCTTCTTTAGACATGCCTATTGTTAATTTCCTCCTTCAAAAAGCACTGGATGAGCCTGTGTTAGGCTCTGTGACAACCACGTTTTAGTGCTTGTGCCATTTAATCCTGGGAACTCAAGGGGTTGAATGACTAGTACATGGGGGAAGGGAATGGGGAGCCCTATTCACCAAGGCATTACACAGGACTCTGAGGTCTGGAGGGAAGGCAACAGTAAGCTGACTAGCATCAGGAGCTGGACTCAAAGGCTAAAAAGAGGGGCTGTCGGGCTGCAATGGAATCTAGAGTCCAGACTGGCCTTTTTGGCTACTGAGGCTGCCCTTCTCTAACGGGCAGGAAGTGATTACGGGCCAGTAGGGAAAGAAATAAACAGAAATGGTTTGCATTTCACCAGGAGGAGTGAGACCCTACCTCCAAAAAAAAAAAAATTATTTGCAAGCAGAGAGAGAGAGAGAGAGAGAGAGAGAGAGAGAGAGAGAGAGAGAAAGAGAGAGAGAATGGGCACACCAGGGCCCCTAGCCACTGCAAACAAATCCCAGATGCATGCACCACTTTGTGCATCTGGCTTTACGTGGGTCCAGGAGACTAGAACTAGGGTCACTAGGATTTGCCAGCAAGCGCCTTAACCACTGAGCCATCTCTTCAGCCCTTATTTACCAGTTTTAAAGCACCAACAGACGAGGAGTGTTTTCCAAAGGTGCAATCATTTAGTTTCTGTTTTTATTCCATTTAATGGCTTAGAACATCTCATATGGCACATAGCAGCTCACTACATATACCCAAAAGGCTTTAAATGACACAGCTAAGGAAATCTCCCTTCTTCGTTCTGAGGTTCAAAAGATGCAAAAGGCAATTATACTCCATCACATGGCTTTGGACATCCTCTAGGACATAAACCAAGTAGACAGACAGCAGCAGGCCCAGAGTAGGAGCTCAACAGTGGGTTTTGCTCTCAGACCTGACCCTGATTGGTATTATTGGTCTGGTGGTCAGGTGGTGCTCACAGCTGAGGATTCCTAGGGAGGTAGAGCTCTGCCAGTTGCAGCCACTATAGATGATCCAAGTAACCAATGGCTGAGGCCTCTCGGAAAGCTCTCAAATTCCCCTCAGCTCACTGACCAACAGGCCCGAAGATAAGAGCAACCAGTCAACTCCAGGCCTAGCAGAAGCCAAGAGCAGGTCAGAACCAAGCCAATTCTCACCTAGGGAGTAACACGGCACAGGGTCCAAAGCCCAGAAGCTGTGGTAAACGACCACAAATAGTGGGTGGGGGCCCCCCAGGATTGAAGCTTCTATCAAGGAAGAGAGGCTCAAGCTTTCAGATTCATGTACAGTTCTCCAGAATACAGCAGCAGTGCAGACTGCTACCGACATGGGGGGGGGGGGGACGACGCCATGTCACCAGCACCTTGCAAAGAGCTAGGCAGGAGGAAGGTCAGGACCATGATGGTGACATCTGCCACAGTGGCCTATGCAGTAGGTGCCCAATACATATTTGAGTGAGTGTGGCTGTCCAGGCCACTCTCAGCTTTGGCTTTCTACCCTGCCCCTTTCAGGCAAGGTTTCCAAGCACCTCCTACGCTAAGGAAAGGCTCACCCCATTCCCTACCTGCTCTATCAAAACTGCATATTCTGTCTACTTGCAGCTTGGCACTCACATCTCTCCTGGGTATGGTGACGCATCCCTGTAATCCAGCACTTGGGAGGCTGAGGCAGGAGGATCCCTAGAGTCTGAGGCCTGTACATAGCAAGACACTGTCTCAAAACCAAACAACAAAAAATCCCCAACATCTTTTAAGACTTGGTCCAACATGTCCTACCCATTGCCACGTGAAACTTTCCTAGGCTCTTCCCATTCATATCATTCCACAGTACCTTCTTTTTGCAGTCCAGGGGACTGAACCTTGGGCTTGGTGCTGCAACACTGGACTACATTCCAGCCTTCATTTTCTGAGATAGGGTCTTAGTAAGTTACCCAGGCTGGCCTTGAGTCCTGATCCTCCTGCCTCAGCCTCCCAAGTGCTTACAGGCATAAACCACAACAACCGGGTGACGGATGCTTAAAGGGGAATGAGTTCCTTCTGTTAAGGTGAGAGATCATCCTAGGTAAGTGGCAGTGACCATTACGGGGCAAGGATGAATAAAATGTGGTGGCAAATAGCGTGTAATCTCAGGACACAGAGAGCCTGGCGCACACCTTTAACCCCAGCACTTGGGAGGCAGAGGTAGGAGGAGGAGGATCGCCGTGAGTTCGAGGCCACCCAGAGACTACATAGTGAATTCCAGGTCAGCCTGGGCTAGAGCGAGACCCTACCTCGAAAAAATTAAAAAAAAAAACAAACCCAAACCAGCCTGATTCTTGAGGGAAGGTCTATCCCGGGAGGGATAAACTCTCTGGGTTTCAGGCCCCTTATGTGTGCGTAAAATGGGGACGAAGACACTAGTGGGCAAGCATTGCTGCGGATCTCACAGTCTCCCCGCGTCCTGGAACCAAGGATCCCCGGGTGCCCGCGGCCGCCGCCCACTCTCCACCCGCGCACACTCGGGGGTGGCGGCTCCCCCGGCCGCGACCCCGGCCCCAGACCCCGACTCCGGCCGGCACGCGGGGGTGCCCGGCGCCCGCCTCGGGCCTCACCATGGCGACCGCTCGGCCTCGGGGTCTCCGGCCGGCTTCCTGGCCCCGTGGGCCCGGCTCAAGGGCGGCCTCGGGTCAGAGGTCAAGGGAGACTGCAGACTGCGCGTGCGCGACGCCGCCCCGGGCCTGCGCGCTGTCCGGAGAAGCGCGCGCGTCACGAAGTGGGCGGGGCCTCCCGGGCTCCGGGGACGCTGGGAGGGCGGTGGGCGGGGCCGAGCGGAGCGCGCCGGCGCGCGGTTCTGGCGCTGCTTCCTTCCTCGGCCAAACATTATATGAAGTAAAATCACGTAATATAGAGCTGGTTGCTAGATTCTTGTTTTTTTTTTTTTTTTTTGAGGTAGGGTCTCACTCTAGTCCAGGCTGACCTGGAATTCACTCTGTAGTCTCAGGGTGGCCTTGAACTCACGGCAATCCTCCTACCTCTGCCTCCCGAGTGCTGGGATTAAAGGCGTGCGCCACCACGCCCGGCGGTTGCTAAATTCTTGAAAATACTTAAACTGCTGCGCGTGGTGGCGCACTCCGTTAATCCCAACACTCTGGAGACGGAGGTCTGATCGTCGTGAGTTCGAGGCCAGCCTGAGACTACAGAGTGAGGTCCAGGTCAGTTTGGGCTAGAGTAAGACCCTACCTCGAAAAAACAAAACAAGTAAATTCAGTTTCTCCTGTACAGTCTGGTTGGGTCCCTTGGAAGGCCATGAAAGACCTTAAGTTGTCTTCATTACAGACATCTGCAGTGTGACTGGAAAATAGTTAAAAGATGAAGGAGCAAAATGAGACCAGTCCCCTTCCTCCTCCCAGTCTCCCAGAAATCAGAGCAGCACAAGAGGTAGCCATCTTAGAAAAGTTTAATTGCTGAGACCATTCAGGGCATGTGCAAGCTGGTCCCTGTGGGGCTCCCACGTAATTAGGCTGTCAGCTCTGAGACCCTCAAGCCTGGGAAGCAGGGCAAGCAACGCTAGGCCCCTGAGGTTGTGGCTGTTCCAAACAGCTTGGTGGGGGGCTAGCCCCCAACATCCTTGACTGGAGCTGGGGCAGCAGGCAAATTAGTTTGGCAAGTAGTAACTGAAGGTGCTGGGCCAAGGCAGCCCAGGCTGGGGCCAGCTCGGATCAGCAGAGCGGAGGAGACGCAGCCCAGGGCCCACCCCCCACCTGGGGTGCCTGCCACAAGTTAACCCGCAGCTGAGGAGAAGCAGCTGGTTCCGGAGAAAGCAGAAGGGCAGGCCATGCCTGGAGTTGCAGTGGCCCTGTGGCCATGGATATAATTCCTGAGGCCTGCAGGAAGCCAAGGCTTCTGAGAGGAATGAGCCGGGGTAGAGTGGCATCTTCCAGTTTGCAGAGATGGAAGGTGTGCAGGGACACCAGGTGGTTCCAGGAGGTGGCAGTGGCAGCTGAGGCCAGGGGTGCCTGGTGGGCAGGCTAGTCCTGGGTAAGAAACCAAGAGATAAAAAAGAGTTAAGAAGGCCTGGGAAAGGAGGGTGTGTGTCACAGTGTGTACAGGAAGACAGTGCTGCTGGCCAGGGAAGCTTGACCCTCCCACCACTCACTCACCCATTCGTCTTCGTCCACCCCTTCAAAGGAGTCCTGGGGCAACGGATCCTCCCGGTTCCCCAGCTTTGCCACCATGGCATTCAGCAGCTACAAGGGTGAACAGCAGATATTTTAAAAATGACCCCATTTTAAACTCTGACAACTGGTGAGATTGATGGGCTTTAAAAGGCAGCAGGAGACAAAGACTGGCATGTGGGACCTGATACAGATGCTGCTGTCTCTGACACACTGCCTCAAAGGTGCAAACGTACATCACAGTCCCCATGTGACTGTGTGCTCAGTGTCCAGCACTGGTTGGGTCAGGGCTGGCTAGGCTTCCTGAGCCCTGGGTAGTCTTCCACCAAGCTCTGCTATGTATTGAGACAGATGTGATACATGGCTCTTCCCTCATCTGGGTTGGAGCTGGTGACCTGGAGGGCAAGTACATACATCAAGGGTACCTCACCCACCTCTTCCTTTTTCATAGGACTTTTTTTAGTCTAGGATGACCTGGAACTCATTCTGTCACTCCAGACTGGCCTAGAACTCACTGTGATCCTTCTACCTTAACTTCCCAAGTTCTGGGACTAAAGGCATGCACCATCACACTGGACTCACCTCTTCCTTCTTTTGCTGGTCTGACTTCTCTTCCAGGTACTGTACTGAGGATGGGGCCCGTCGGGCAGGGGCCTCACGGGGAGCTTGGCTCACTGGGGTGGGCAAGGACAGAAATCAGAGAAGCGGCTGATGGGACTGTTTGGTGTCAGTCCACAGGGGGTTCCCTGGCAGTGATCTAAGAAGTAACAGTGTTGGTACCAAAGCTGTTCACAGGGCACCAAGGTGTATGATGTGTTGGGGTGGGATAACACAGGACCTCAGGGACAAAGGACTGTTATTTGTGCCTTCTGCCCCTTCTTCCTCCCTTTTCCAGATTGCCCTGCTGCCTCCCCCTCCCAGTCCCACACTTCACCTGGGGTCATGCCGGGGGGCTGCAGGCTGAGTAGCTGGGGCTGCCCATTTGCGCCTCCCAGCCAGGCCTTGGCACTGAGCACAGGCTCCCAGCTCACAGCCGTGTCTGGGAACACATCATCCTGGAAGAACTCTTTCTGCGAGGGAGAAAGTGGCTGTCCTGAGACACTGACAAGAGGCCCAAGGCACACCAGCACTGAGACCTGGCCCCATCCCCATTGGCATTTTATGCATTGCAGAATTTCAGTAGACTAAGGAGGCAGGTGTCCCCCAAAAGCAGACAGCAGGGAGGGTTGGAGGCAAGGTCAGACAAGAGATAAGAACTGAAGTCCCTTTCTCTGGTCAGCCCTGGTAATGGGAATAGAGTCCTTGGCCCTAACCTTACCCTGACCCGGGGCAGCCGGAAAGCAACAGGTTCCAGGGAGGTCTGGCGCAGCCGCAGGCATCGGGCAAACTCCACTTCCCGTACATCACACTCAGTCTTAGGCAAGAGGACAAAGCCCTGGGGGTACAAAGGATGTAGAAGCTGGAGCCAAGAGCTCCTGTTTGGGCACACAGCACTATGGGGTGGCATCATTTCTTGCTTAGGACTACCAGGACCTGCCCCTTGGCAGTGGTGTGTTGGCAATGTAAACAACTAGCTGTCTGTAGGGAAAAGCCCACAGAGGGCAAAGTCCAACCACAGCCCACTCACATCAAGCTAGTAGCTTGACTCACTGAATGCAGGCTTGAGAAGAGAAAAACAGCAGTGCACCACCATGGGGCACTTCTTGCACAGTCTAATACCTGTGCACATCCCATCAAGATAGTAAACCACCCCACCCCCAAAACACTGCTGCTTGCACAACTCCTAGCCCTCCATTCCATGGAGCAATCCGGCAATCCCACTGAGGAGGGTCTTCAGTGGAATAGGAGCAGGGAGGAAGGAAAGGGGGTACCAACACAAGACCTGTACATACAGAGTTTCTATTTAACAGAAAAAAAAAAAAGATAGTAAATCAGAGCTGGACGTGGTGGTGCACATCTTTAATCCCAGCACTCAGGAGGCAGAGATAGGAAGTTCACCATGAGTTCCACTTATGTAGTTTAATTTTGTTTGTTTGTTTTTTTCCAAGTAGTGTCTTGCTCTAGTCCAGGCTGATCTAGAATTCACTATGTAGTCTCAGGCTCCTATTTCAGCCTCCGAGTGCTGGGCTTGAAGTGTGTGCCACCACACCTGGCTTAGTTTAATTTTTAGTAATTGCTGAATATGTCAGGTCCTCAAATTCCTAATTTCAGTCAGTTCTGGCTGTCAGGGCAGGATTCTAACCCTCTGATCCCAAGTACTCATGCACTTCACTATATGGCCACAAGGGGGCAGGGAAGCCCTATGGTTCCACTTGAGGACAGAGGATGGTAGGCAAGGGTGGTATCACCTTGTGGGGGTCAGGTGATGTGAAGCTGTTGCACTCCAAGAAGAAAGGGGCCTCAGGAAGCAGCTCGTACAGGAACACACGGGTGTCACCCTGGGAGATGGAGGTCAGGAGTATGGCAGTTTGAGCAGTCAGCTCCATCAACCCCAGCCCCATACCCTGCCCACCCATCCCAGGTCACCTTGCCAGTGAGGAGCACGAGTCCTGTGTCGTGGTCATAGCTGGGCAGCAGGGTTGAGGGAGCCACATCAAGGCCTAGCACTGCCACGGGGCCGCCTGCCAGGGCATCAGCGGTGTACAGCAACAGCTGGCGCTCACTTCGGCTGCCAGATCAGAAGTAGATGAAGGTCTTTAGGACTAGAGAGACCCAGGGCAGGGCACAGATTCCCACAGGGACCCTGCTGCTCCTTTCTGGCTTGGGGAGCCCGAGGGCAGGTGGTCAACAGAAGAGCTAAGTTCAGCCCTTGGAACTGCCTGGTTGGGGCAGCAGGATTCCATGTCTTGCTCTGCTTCCAAGGTCCTTCCAGGCTTACCCATCACTCCTCAGCACAGCCCTGCCCTGGGTGCCTGCCTGGCCCATTACAGCTTCCTGTCTGGCTTCCTCCTCCCACATTCTGCTTGTCCTCTTCTCCAGCAGGGTTGGGACCTTTCTGTCCAGACTAGAATGCCCTCCTCCAGGGCTTGGTCAGCAGCCCCTTTGGGACACAGCTCACTTGATACCTCCCTTGGGAGGCCTACCCCAATCCATCCTCTAAAATGCCAGGTGCACATCTTTCTAACCACCCCATTCTGTGCTTCCTGTGCTTCATCTGGCCCTATCAGACATGGCTCCTGGGTCTGGTCTCACCCTCTAGGTCCCTTGTTGACTCATGGTCACACCCCTGCCCTCCCTCTCACCCAACCACCCATCAGTCTGTTGACTCATCTAGCTAACCACCCATCCTTCATCTACTCATGCATAATCCCACCCACCCACTTCTCCATCTACTTACCTACCCCTTCATTCCTTCACCCACCCATATACCCACCCACCTATCCATCAAATGAGGAATAGAACAGTTTTTGTAAGCCTGACAGTTGCCTGTAGCTTTAGGGAAGGGAAATCAGGTAGTTGCTGAGGCCAGGGGATGGTGGTCCCTAAGTCCTCACCTGTCAAAGCCAGATACCAGCAGACAATGGCCATCACACACCCAGACAATGCGGGCTCCACGGCCCCCCTCTGGCCCTGGACCTTCCTGTTGAGATACAGCACATAAAGCCCAGCCAAGGTCCCCAAAATGGGTCGGAGGGACACCCTTAGCCCATGTGTGCTCACCTGCAAGGGTGCAGGGCTTCTCCGAGGCTCATAGACCCTCACATGCCCATCCTTGCACACAGTGGCCAGTTGCTGCCCATCAGGACTCCAGGACAAGCCAAAGATCTGGGGATGGGATGGGTGAGGAGATGAGAGGTGGCCTCTTACCTCATATAAGCAGGCCCCTGCCTCTGCAGCTTTCCTACCTGATCCTGGTGACCCTGTAGTCTTAGCTGTTCAACTCCAGCCTGAAGGTCCCAGATCCGAATAGTGAGGTCGTAGGAAGAGGAAGCCAGCACATCTGCCGCCAGTGGGTGGAAGCGCAGAGAGTAGATCTTTTCCGTGTGGCCTGACAAGGAGCGCAGAGTGACTTAGAGTCCCTGGGAACCACTACCCCACCAGCTCCACCCCAGCTCCTAACCTGTGAGCACAGCTTCAGGGGCAGTGAGCACATCTTTCAGGCCCTCTGGTGGCACCCGCCACAGTCTTATCCGGGCATCCTCCCCAGCTGTGCAAAGAGAAGCAGATCTTCATTGCTGGGACCAAGATACCTGAATTCCCTGTCCACTTGGGACCTGGAACTCAGCCTCCTTACCCACGGCAAGACGATGCGGATCAAATGGGTCCCAGGCCAAATCCGTCACAGCTGCCCCATTCTGCAGCGTGGGCAGTGCTGTGTCAGGCAGACGGCCAGGTTTCTGCAGCTGTGAAAGGTGCCCCCCCACCCCAGAACTGTAAGAACCAGGCAAGAGAGCTAGTTCTAGGTAACTAGCATGCCTGGGCTTCACGCTCTGCAGCAAATACTCCTAGCTGCTGTGTGGTCCAAGCTTTCTGCCTTAGCCACCTCATGCTTTAAGCCCCAGGTGCCAGTCGTGAGGCCCCAGAAAGCCAGGGCATGGCGGGGTGGAGAGAGCTCAGGCTTGTGGCGGAGGTGGCCTGGGTTTGAACCCAGCTCCACTTACGAAGCTGTGTGACCAGGGAAGTCACTAAGCCTTGCTGTGCCTCTTCACTTTCATCTGTAAAATGGGGTTAAGAATGGTACCACCACATGGGGCAATGGAAAGGGTTATATGCCTGACTGACACACAGTCTGTGATCAGTGATCTGGGGATCCTGCCCTCTGCTCCTGCAGGGACCTGAAGGATAGCCCATGTGGGGCAGTACCCTCACCTCAAGCACAGCCACTTGCCCACCGCTGCTGAGCAGTGGCACAGCCACATGTAGCTGGTTGGCACAGAAGCCATCACTCTCGCCGGGTGTGGTGAGGTTGAGCCCTTTGAGGTTGGTGATGTGGCTGTCTCGGTGCAGGACAGTGCCTTGAGCATGGCGGAATTTGGAACTGGGGCCTGGTGGGGACATAGAACCAACGGTGAGGATGCAGTACCTCTGCTGCCTGCTGCCCTCACCATAGGAAGGTGCCCACTGTGTGCCCAGGCCAGGCCTCTGCAGGGGTAGCACATACAGCTCCACTGGGAAGCTTGCCCTCCATCCTCTGCAGCCTGAGGGGTCTTGGTGGAACCCCTAGAGCTCCAGGGAACACTGCTTAGAAACCAGTGGTCCTGGGAGCAGAAGTCTGGGTGAGTGGGTGGTCTGTATAAGGTCTCCCCCCTTGGGGCTGTGATGAAACAGGGTCCTCTTCTGATCATCTTACCTAGTAGGCTCTGCAGTGACCGCTGACTAGGGCTAGTACCAATGCCGCTGGTATTGGAAAGTGATGGCCCAAGGCTGGATGGCGTGGAGGGTGAAGTCAATGAGCTGGGAGGAGAGGAGAAGCCCTCCTGGGGAGAAGGACCTGGTCAGCTAACAGGTCCCTGGGTTTCCTGGCCAGAGGAAGAGGGGACAGCTGGCCAACCAGGGCTATCCCTCTGGCCCCCTCTGGGCTATGGAACAATGGGCTAGGGTTAAAACTGCTACAACAGAGGAGGGAGGAATTGAGCTTTAGGCCATGGGAATAGGGAAGGCTGCTACTACTGGCTGCCAGCTCTGGGGGAAGGGGCCGATAATTACAGCTGCCAGCACTTCACAAAGCCAGAAATCTAGTCTATGAACAGCCTGCTTTTTCTGCATCTGCTTGGTTTAGGACACATTCCTGAGCTCTTTATTATGTTGTGTCTTTCTCTGTCTCAGTTGCTGACAGTTGGAGAAGACCACAAAGCCATTGGGCAGACCTCCTGCTTGGTTTATCCATGCAGTATTGTGCTGGCCATAGGGAAGGTGGCCTGGTACTTACGCTTGGGTCTGTGTCAGCCCCAGGCATCTCTGCAGGCTGGACCATGTCAGGGGGTAGATCCATAGGTGGTACCAGGCAGGAGGTGAAGCTGGGATGGGGCCGGCAGGCTGGGTTGAGGCTGACCTTCTGCACCTGTGCAAAGACTGGCCTTTGAAGGGGCATGGGCTACCAGCTAGAAAGAGAATCTCTAGGGGACTAGAATACATAAGGCCTGGGAACTGAATGGGGGCTTCCAGGGATTTCTGGGAGCCAGGTTTCACTCTACCTGCTGGTTGCTCCCAGCCCACCAGGTGTGGGCATCTGAAGCAGGCATGCAGCCAGCAGTGTCCGGGAACAGGTCCTCATGGAACTCCACAGCCTGGTGGCAGACAGACAGGTGGTCAGCAAGGCCTGAGTCCCACAGGTCCCTAGCCCCTCATTCAGGCCTCTCTCACCTTTCGGGGCACATAGTGGCTGATGGGTATGATGGCTGTATCACTCAGCTGCAAGACCCGGAGCACCTCACAGCCCATGACAGCCAGTGCCCGTCGGGGGACAAGGGCTGCCCCCCTCAGCACATTCTCTAGCACACACTGGGTCACTGTCAAGGACACCACACCACACCATTAGGGAGGGAAGAGGACCAGTGTGGAAGGAAAAGGGACAGGGGCTCACCTGGGCTCAGCATTGGCTGATGTGGGGCCACCTCGTAGCAGTACAGCTGACTCTCGCCCTGAAACAAGTCCAGACTGAGTTCCACCTGTTCGCCGCAGTCTGGTGGCCTGGGCAGTCCTACAGCTGGCTGTCCACCTTGCTCCTCAGGCCCAAGCCACAGAACCACAGCAGCCACCTAAGAGACTTGAGAGTGCAGTCTCTTGTACCCTGGTCAGACTTCCACTCACTTGTTCATCACTTTGTGTGATAAGCACAGGGTTGTACACCAGCATTAATGGAATGCCAACTGCACACTAACACTGCCGTCTTCTTGGTTTTGTCTTCCTAAGAACAACTTTCCAGGGATCACATCATCTTGGCTGCCCAGGTACAGATAGATGGCGCAGGGCGCAGGGCTGGGTTGCAATGTTCTCACCTTCTCTTTTGCGAGACAGCAAGGAGGAAACCAGTGCAGGGGACATGAGCTCTGGGTGGGACAAGTAGTAAGGGGAACCAAGTTTCTCACTTACCTTTCCTGCTAGGACCAGGAGCCCAGAGTCTGGGTCCAGCAGGGGCATCAGAGACCTGGGGAAAGAGAGCCAGAGAGCAGGACAATGGGCATGGGGCAACAGGAAGGCATCACAGTAGTAACCTGGAGCCACTCAGACCTTCCAGCCTCATTTAGCCCGGTCCCTCAGGACCCTCCGTCTCCTCTCATGGTGACACAACCCCACACCCAGCTGTTGTCCACCTGTTTCCCTGCAGGGTTTACAATGGCCCCGATACTGGTGACTTTGGGCCTGACCTCCACCCCAGGCTCTCCCAGGAAGCCCATACATACATCCTGCCCTGTCCTCTTTCAGCCAGCCTAGATCAGACCAGCACAGCCAGGGGGATGTGAGGGGGATGATATTACAACTAACCTCCTAGTGCCATTTGAGGATACTTGGACCCATCCTAGCCACTCTGGTCTGCACTGAAGGGTGGTGCTATCTACTCCATCACCCCACATGCTATGGACATCCTAGAGATTCATGCACGGAGAGACCCCAAGTAGTCCCTGTATCCAACTCTGAGTGGGGTGCTGGGAGAAGGGTCCCCGAGCCTCCCTGGAATCCACAGAGCCGCTACCCAAGCCAGAAGGATGCTCCCAACCCCTTCCTGAGGTGCATTCATGGTAGGAGGGAGTGACAGCCAGAAACCCCCATATGGGTTCCCTATAACTTATGACACAATCAATATAAGCCAACTTCTTGTCACTAAAGACCCACATCTCCCTTCTCTGGTCCCTGGAGTCCACCAAGAAACTCCAAACCCAGGAGCAGCGTCTTCTAGGACCTCCACATTTGGGGATGGGTGTGGAGCCATCTGCTCCTGGTTCCAGGGACCCTTGGGCCTGGATCTCCATTCTGACATGCCCACAAACTGTCATTGCCATGGTCCCCACAGAGGTCAACCATCCGAGGCAGCTGCTTGTGTCCCTCACTGTGGTGGTAAGAGTCCCAGTTTCCCCTCCTCTGCCCACCAATCTTCTACTTGAAGCCACAGAGTGGGTGGGAAGCTGGGTGGGGCCCCGAGTATCCCCACAACTTCCTGGTCACCTGTGAGTAACACAGGCTCTAATTAGCTCAGGCTGGCAGGGTGATCCAGGTTTATCACTGCTCTTCTCAACCCAGCCTGACCCCTGCATGCCACAGTGGAGAGTGAACAAGGGACAGAATGTGTGTGCAGCCTAGGGAACACACCAGAGCCCCTGCAGTAGCGTCTATAGGGCTTTGCTCATCCATCCATTCATTCCTAATCACTTCTTCATTCCCCTGAGGAGCTAATCTGTGCCAGGTCCTTAGTTTGGCCTGCCAGTGTGAACTGAAGTGAGTACAACAGACTCTAGGTGCTTGAAGCCTGGTACACGAGGTAGACACAATCCCATAGCTCGACAAGTGAAAGGATCTCTAAGGATGTGCTGTAGGTTGCAGGGTGACTTGGCCTGGGCTGAGCCACTGGGGAGAGGGAGTGTCCTACAATGTCAATGTTAAGAAGTCAAATGTATTTCAAGGAGATGGTTCCAGACAGAGAAGAGAGAGCAGCATGTACAAAGTTCCTGTGGCAGGTACTGGCACAAGACCACTTGAGGGACAGGAAAGGAGAGGAGAGGTGCCTGGTGGCCTCAGCAGTGAGGGTGTTGGCTGAAGCTCAGGCAGAGCTGGGTGGAGCAGGGCCTGGAGCCTCAGGAAGGGTTCTACATCTGGCGGATGATGAGCAACATAAAGCTGACCACGCTATTTGTTTTGCAGTGCTGGAGCTGGAACCCAGGGCGCCTTGCTCAGCAAGTGCTTTACCCCCCGAATTGGGCAGTGTATTTTAAGCAAAGGATGTAGGAATAATAAGGCACAGGCTGAGAGGAGTGAGAACACAGTCCTCAAGATAGGAGGAAAGCAAGTGGGCTGGGAACAAGGGGGGGGGGACTGCCTAGGCAAGGGCTACCTAGGAAGAGTCTGAGGATTCCACCGTGGCACTGATGTGCTCTGAACACCTCCCTTTTGCCCACCCCCTCCACCTCTGCCCACTGACTCAGGCAGCCAGGGCAGGAAGTCAGAGAACAGGGCTGGCTCCTCTGGCAGGTTGGGCCAGTCCTCCCTTACCTTAGGCAGAGCTATCCAGGCAGTTCTCTGCCAGGTGGAAGCATCCTGCTGCCCACAGCTCAACATGGGCAGGGAAATGGGTCATGGCACCCAGCACTAAAGGTTGGCCAACAGCTGGCACGGGCCTGACCTCAGGCCTAATGAAGACAGCCAAGCAACATATGGACCTGGAATATTAAAGGCACGCTTGGCCAGGCGTGGTGGCATACACCTTTAATCCCAGCACTTGGGAGGCAGAGGTAGGAGGATCACTGTGAATTCCAGGTCACCCTGGATTAGAGCAAGACCATACCTCGAAAAACCAAACAAAAAAAGACACGCCTGGCAGAAGGCCACCACCTTTCCTGCTGTTGTGGCCTCCTGGCATGTACATTGAAGGGCTCTCATCCTAACCCAGGTCCAAGAGTCTACCCTAGGCCCAAATTCATAGATGGTCATGAGTCCAGAAATGTCCCTACCTAGAAGTAGCCTGGGTCACAGAAGACTGAGGAAAACTGTGGGCCAAACTGGGTGGTGAGAAAGAGCCAATAATACCCAATAATGCTACCAGCTCTGCCAGCTGTTCCACAATGATTGCAATGGAAGAACCAGGGTGGGCTTGCTAGGAAAGAGCACCAGACTCCTTCCCTGGTTTCCCCTTCACCCATCTCTCCTCCTTAGGCCCCTTCCTATAGCCACAGAGAGCTTGGCAATGTCCTTGGTCAAAAGATGTCTAAGGCCGGGCGTGTAAAGTCAGATGCACAATGTGGCTCATGCTTCTGGATTATGTTTGCAGTGGCTAGAGACTCTGGGGTGCCCAGTCTCTGTCTCTCTCTCTCTCTCTGTCTCTCTCTCTGTCTCTCTCTGTCTCTCTCTCTCTCTCTCCCTCCCTCCCTCCTCTCTCTCTCTCTTTAAAATTAAAAAACATATATTCTAAAAATATTTTGTAGTTTTTTTCATTTTTTTCTTTTCTTAAAAAATTTTAAGCTAGGCATGGTGGTACATGCCTTTAATCATGTACAGAGAGAATGGGTGTGCCAGGGCCTCTTGCCACTGCAAAGAACTCCAGATGCATGTGCCACTTTGTGCATCTGGCTTTATGTGGGCACTGGGGAACTGAACTCGGGTCCTTCTGCTTTATAGGTAAGCACTTTAATGCTTGAGCCATCTCTCCAGTCCTAGATTTCTTTCTTTCTTTTTTAATTTTTTTTTTTTTGTTTTTTCGAGGTAGGGTCTCACCCTAGGTCCAGGCTGACCTGGAATTCACTATGTAGTCTCAGGGTGGCCTTGAACTCGGTGATTCTCCTACCTCTGCCTCCCAAATGCTGGGATTAAAGACGTGCACCACCATGCCTGGCTCCTAGATTTCTTTTAAAAAAGAAAACAAAAACCAAAAAACAAAAAACAGTGGTGCCAAGATTTTATCCAGCTTTAGTTACATCCTGGAAATACTCTGTAACAAAACTAATGCCTTTTTTAAGAAAAAGAAAAATAGGGCTGGAGAGATGGCTCAGCGGTTAAGGCACTTACCTCCAGTGCCTAAGGCCCCGGGTTCAATTCCCCAGGACCCACATAAGCCAGACCCACAAGGTGGTGGCCCTGGTGCACTCTCTCTCTTCTTCTTCTTCTTTTTTTTTTTTTTTTGGTTTTTCGAGGTAGGGTCTCGCTCTAGCCCAGGCTGACCTGGAATTCACTCTGTAGTCTCAGGTTGGCCTTGAACTCATGGCAATCCTCCTACCTCTGCCTCCCGAGTGCTGGGATTAAAGGCGTTCGCCACCATGCCCGGCCTCTCTCTCTCTCTCTCTCTCTATTTCTCTGCTTGAAAATGAATAGCTAAAATATTTAAAAAAAATAACCAATGCCTTATTCTCTGCTTACAACAATAAGGTTTCTTTTTTTCTTTTCAAAGTAGGGTCTCGCTCTAGTCAGGCTGACCTGGAATTCACTATGGAGTCTCAGGTTGGCTTCGAACTCACAGCAATCCTCCTACCTCTGCTTCCTGAGTGCTGGGATTAAAGGCATGCGCCACCACGCCCAGCTAGGTATCTTTTTAAAAATATTTATTTATCTGAGAGACAGAGAGACA
>PVHP010010785.1:0-46734 GCA_004024765.1 Zapus hudsonius | reverse complement strand
CCATATGTGTCTATGGTGTTAAAGATGGAACACAAGACTTGGCATATTCAAACCATATAAGATATCACTGAGATGCAATACCAGGCCCTCTCTGAGCTCATACAAAACCTTTTCTGAAAGGAGTTCCTCAAATCCCCAGATGTACACACACACACACACACACACACACACACACACACACACACACACACAGTAAGGAATACCCAATACTTAGCAATCACATCTCTCAGCTACTACATTGGGCAAAAGCCTGACTTGTAAGAATGTGACGACATTACTATAATTTACTGAGACCCACAGCTTCACCACGGAGGCCACTTTGTGTTCTGTAAAAACAACTCCTTGGGAAGCCATAAACACAATGTTCCACTGAGCAGCTGAGGCAGGGTGTTAACACACTGGGTGATGGCTTTCAAAGCCAGCAGTCCTCAGCAGAGACCTAATCTTCTCAGCAGATGTGCTGGCTGGGACCCGTCTGGATAAGTGCTGTCCATCTGACCACCTGTGCAAGATGCCCACAAAAACTTGCTTCACTTGGCATTTGAGATCTGCTGTCCATGTTGGTAGCAAGGGGCCTGCTGTGCAGAGCTGACAAGGAACCTCCAGCACGAAGAATCTGCAAATGATTATTCCCCCTTTGCTTGTTTCCTTGAAATCAGAAGCCGCCAAAGGGCCCAATGGAGTGAGTCCGGTGGAGGAGGGATGGGGTACCTGCATGTGTGGCTCACTCATGCTTTGGTCTGATCCTTTTATTATCATTTACAGGATGTGTTATAGATTTCCTTGCTCCAGGCAGAGTTTGAAGACGAAGGCTTAACCTGATTAGAGCACTGTGAAAGGGGGAAGGTGACTGGAGAGAAAGCGGTCCTCCTTCCACTTGGAAGGATTCTGGCAGGATTGCTGACAACAGATTTGCTTTTTGGATCACGCTGGAATTAGGTCCCCTCCAAGCATCTCTAAATTCTGTGACACTAAGATCTCATGTAATTAACAACACTACTTGTGATATGGAAAGAATTGTGTATTTTCCTACCTTGTCTGTTTCCCAGGATTTCTGCTCTATTTTGATGAAGATACAAGTTAAAGGATATTGTTTACTTACATTGCCAGGTAAGGGGAAAAGCCGAAGCTCACAATCTCAGTTTGAAAAAGATCAGCTGTTTCTATCATGGGGCTGAAAGCATGTAAAAAGGCAACTCCAGCCGGACTAGGCTCAGCAGTGTCCGGGTGAGTGACAGCTGAGGGCTGCAGGGGAAGAGAAAACAGAGGCGCTGGACCCAAGCTCTTACAGACGCTGCAGATGCAGGAGCAAAGCAGGCACCCCATTCATTTGCTCCTTTCCAAGAAACTGAAGAAGCATCTGGAAAAAACTCATCTTCTCTGACCAGAAACGATACCATAAAAAATAAAATAAAATAAAATATCAGCACTGGGAAGATAGCTCTGTGGGTAAAAGAACTTATACCCAAGCATGAGGACCAGAGTTCAGATCCCCAGACCCTACAAAGATGCCAGGCAGGCATGGAATCCCACCTGTAATCCAAGTGTGGGGAGGCAAAGACAAGGTATCCCCAAGAAAATCTGGCTAACTAGACTAGGCAAGTCAATAAGTTCTGGGTTCAAGGGAGAGAGCCTGCCTCTGTAAATAAAGGGCAAGTCAATAGAGGCTAGCACCTGGTACCAACCTCTGGTCTCCACACATGCACACACATATATTACACACACGTATGCCCAGACACATGTGGAAACACACACACACACACACACACACACACACACACACACACACATAAGGAAAATAACCCTCTACTTTGTCTACAGAGGCCACACATTCTCTCTGCTGACAAAGCTGTGATAAAATTTCCTGGACCAGGTTTTTTTTATAAGCATCAGAAATTATTTTCTAGGATTCTGGAGGCTGAAAGGCCAAGATCAAGGTGGGAAAAGATGTGATGTTGGTGGAGACCAACTCCTGGCACATAGAAGATGTTCCTTCCTGTGTCCTCATTTGTAGAAGGGGTGAGGGATTTCCCTCAGGCTTCCATTTTGGGAGCACTGATTCTACTCAGGAACTCCACCCTCATGGCCTATTCTCTTCACAGAGGCTCGATCTCTCTAGAACAATGAAATTCACTAAGCTCTGACACAGATTCCTTATATAATGAAGTGTTTGAGCTGTCTTTCCAAAGCCCACTCAAAGACAATTCGAAATCAGCTTTCCAAGAATGAACATGCACAGAAGACAGCTTACAGGATCAATAACAACTGACTTCACAAACAGCATCTCCCACAGAAAACATAACTCCCCCATTCTGAAAAGAAACCTGTGGAGAGGCACTATGACAGTCTACAGCCATGACAATAAACACCGAAATAATACCTTCTCACACTGTAACCAATAAGCCACTGCTCCCCTCACCCTTCCTATAAATTTCCTGACACATCCCAACCAGGGAAACAGATTTGAACTTATTTTAAATTTATTTTCAGTCTCTGATCTCTTTGATGGCCTGCCCTCAATTAGAGAGCCTGTTGTTACGGTATTGTTTCTCTGAGTGTGAGGCAGGGAGGTCTTCAACATCACCATCACCTTGTGGGTAATGATGTCAATATATGGAGCAGGAAGACATAAACACTCAGGCCATGGTGACTCTTTTTCTTTTGTCTTAGTGATAACTCAGTCTTACCACACTGCTTATAATTTCATTGCTAAAGTATCTGAGTGTCCATAATCACCACTTCCGGGCTGGCATGGAAGAGATAAGAGGAGCAGGATGCTGTTCCCATCAAGAGCATCCTCTGGGAAGAAACCCAGCTCTGACTAGGAAGAGAAAGATCCAGAGATTATTATACAACCCAGGCAGTGAAAAGCGTGATGAAATCAATGCCCATACTTACCTATACCCAGTGTGACCTTTCCTTCTCTGCCTCACCTGTATAATCTACATTAATTTCAATGTGGCTTCTGTTTTCCACACAGGGACATACCTTCGCCTACGGCTTCTTCTTCCATGTAAAATTGCTTGCTCACTTTGGGGGAGTCTGATTTATGCAGCTCACATTACCTTTCTCTATATTGATCTGCCATCTGGAAAAAGTGTTTTTTTTTTCCCTTTTTGACATTTTATAACTAAAGACAATACAAAATGTTTCATAATGACAGGCATAAATGATGTAGATTGTAATCACAGCAATACTGTCTGTAAATCACAGCACTTCAGCATGTAGTTTCTGCCATGCTACTGTCAGCCTCCTTCATCTCTTTCCTCTCCTCTTTTTCCTCCTCTCCCTCCCCCACTCCATCTCATCTTTGAATAATTTTAAGCACCAGTCCACAAGGTAACAGAAGTTTGACTTTTTTGAAACTTAAATATCCCATCTAAATTATACTATCTCTGTAAGAAATCAACGTAATACCACACAGAGCATTCTTTACATATCCACATTTGCTCATTTGTTCATTCAACAAATTATTAATGAATGATGTAGGCATCACAGGATATAACTGTATTTATGTGCTTGATAATGGAGTTTTACATGGACTACAGAGTTACATAGTTTCAGGTTTTATACTGACTTAACGTCTATGTAAAAATTGAATCATATGTTAAATTACTATGTATACTTACGTTTTATATACATATAGAGAGAGTCCATGGATATACAAACATACACATAAGCCAGATAGATAGTGCCTCACATGTATGGTACTATTAAGAAGTGGTGACAGGACTGGGGAGATAACAGCAGTTGAAGGCAATGAAAGAGTTTTTCTGCTTTCCAAAGTGAGCTTAATCCTTCCCTGGATTAACAAATTTGGTAGCCCACTTGATACTATGGGAATATAACAAATGCAGAAAAGATAGGGTCATCATCAGATCTAATGGGATTTGAAACACAGTTTATTATTTTGGAAATGACCCCTGGGCAATGCAAGGAAGGGTTGATGGAATTCTGCATGGAATCCTGATGGAGCCATGAGGATGAACTGTAGATTGCAATGGACATCCCAGGATTTTAGAAATGTCAGAATTATGGGACAGTCACCAAAAGAGCAGCTGGCTTGATTTAGAGTCTTCCCCCAAGCTGTGAGCAGCCAGTCAGAAGGGCGAAATTGAAACCCTAGAGACTTTGTCACTGGTAACAGATGTTCGACTTGGAGCTACACTGTTTCTTGGGTATTTCTGTGAAGGTGTTTAGAAAGAGACTGACATGTGAGTTGGTATGCTGTGTTGGTATTATTCACCCTCAATGTGAGAGGTAACTTCCACTTGACTGAGTGGTAGATCAAACAAAAAGTTCATATTTTCTCATTCAACCTCTTCTCCAACCCTCCCTCTCCTTCACTTCCCTTCACACTTCTCTGTTTGTGTCTCTTTCTCTCCCCTTTTTCTATCTTCTCACTGAACTCCTCTTCTGTCCCCCACGTCTTATGTCGCTTTCTCCTCCTTTCTCTGATCTCTCACCAACACTGGCTTCTTTTGTTATTAATCCTTCCAACTTGGACAGAACCACACAACTGAGATCTGGGGCTCTCTATGCTGGCACCCGGTTATTCTTTTCAGTTTCCACAACTGTGTTTGACCCACCCGGTCCCTCTTGTAAATGCCTCTCACACTGTAGTGTTTCAGAAGAACATGAAATCTCATCTGGTGGTTGGGCACTGAAGAAGGAATTATGAGTACTTTAGAGAGGAAAGCCATCTAACCATGTTGAGGACACTCAAGCTGGGAGATGTCAAATGAATGATGGGGAAAACCAAGAGCCCTTCTGAGGATAGACTGTGGTTGCCAAAACACACAGGTTATCGAACCATAAGCCTGCAGGAGATGTTTCACATTCAAACCCAAAACATCATGTATATTCAACATTTTTAACACTAACTCTGGGACAAAAAGTTTCCCGGTTTAAAATCTCAATAAAACATAACAGCATCATGATACTCCCACTGGCATTATTTAAAAATATCAAAGTATTAAAACACAGTCCTCCAAGATCCTTTGACAGCCCCCAGTTGCAGTGTCTTCCACCAGGTTGACAGTTTTTCTCTGGTAGTTGTTCTTTTTAGTCCCTAAACCACCAGGTGATAGACATTTATTTATATTCATTTCATTTTGCTTTTTCCTCAGGTTTTTTGTCTTCATATTTTTTTCTTGGCTTTCAGTGTGCTAGAAATAGTCCGCAAATAGTTTCAGTAGTGCAAAGAAACACATTATTTACTAAGAACTGAGTAGTGATGCCCTAGCAAGAGTCTTTCCCATAATTCAAAGATATTAAAAATATTATGAATAGTGATTTTTGCTACTTTTCACCACTACATGTGACTCATTCTGCATAGTTGTTGAATGCAATGGATGATTTTTTGACCACAATATAGTGTGCTTTGGTCTTTCTGGGTCCCCAGTAATATTCACAGTTAGCTATGCTCCTCAGCAAGTACTTTTGGCTCCACGTGATCTGAGAAAAGAGGAGGAGGCTGCTTCTGTGCCCTGTGTTCACTGCAGCTACATGGGTGGTGATGGCCAAGGAGCTGGACCAGGGGTGTGACATCCTTGCTGTGTGAGGATGTCCTGCTCCTCCCACAGGGCAGCCATGATGCTGTCCCCAATGAGGAGAGTCTTCAGATGCTGAAGAAAAGTGATTTACAGAGATGTGGGGATTATTTGTTACTGTATCCTAACTGCCCTGACTGATATACATGTCTGATGGTCTAACTCCTTTCTAAAGTTTGCTGATCAGACTGCTCATTGAATATGCTTGACTGTGACTGTATAGTTTATTTATAAAAAGTCTATGAGGGCTGGAGAGATGGCTCAGCAGTTAAGGTATTTGCCTGCAAAGCCTAACAACCTAGATTAGCCAGATACTCAAAGTTGTACAAGCATCTGGAGTTCTTTTACAGTAGCTAGAGGCCTTGATCCTCTCTCTCTCTCTCTCTCTCTCTCTCTCTCTCTCTCTCTGCAAATAAATAATTTTTTAAAGTCTATGAGTCATATAATTGGTACTTAGAGAAATATAGATAATACATGCCCCATTTTAGTGCCATTCAGAATAAGCATCAACTAATGTTAAGTAAGCATCAGGGGCTTGCTTATAAACCCACAGAAGGATTTTGTTCATTTTGTGAAAAAGAAATTATATATCTTGAAAGACATCTTTTCAAGCCAGTGGCTGAGCAAGAGCATCATGGAACCTCATTTCACAAGTGCTGAGAACTGCAGGCAGAAACCAGCTGCTCTGAGATCCCGCGTGCTGCCCGGCACTGGGCACAAGCCATCCCAGTCACATTAAAATTAGCCATGATAACAGAGTGCTTATCACGGCATCACAGTAAAGGTATGAGTTATATCTGTGAGCTCAGATGGTTTGGGAGAAAGACAGTGCTTAGATGTATGAGGGACTTAACAGGGAAACACACTCAGGGAAGGATTCTATGCTGTTATTCTGGGGAGAGGACTTCATTTTGACCCGAGTAGTGCTGTATGGGTGCCTGTCTCCCTTGAGTGGAGCAGAAAACACAGAACATTTAGCTGCAAATCTGAGCATAGACTTTATCAGTCATGATGGTGGCAACCTGTCACCTTTGCCCTCATTGTTTTCATCGGATTTGGTCTAGAATCCAAGCAAGGAAATGGGTGCTCTTCATTGCCCCTTTCAAAAACTGCAACGAAATTTAGCTGAGCTTGGAAGACAAAGAGGGGGTCGGTAGCTATTTCTTCCAGATGGAAACATTCCCTCTGGCTGAAAAGGCACATAAAACTCATAAGAAACTTACAAGACTCTGGAGGCTCACAAAATTTATAAGACTAGTGAGGCCTCTCCCTGGGGTTATATAAGCAGTAAACAACTGCTGGGGGACAGGACACACTTCAGTAGTGTAGCTTCCTATAAGCTGCACAGGGGACTCCAGAGATGCAGCTTTTGTGAGTCATCACCATACTGGAGCTGGCTGTTCAGTGATCCAGCTGCTGGAGTCACTCCTACCCTATCTGTAATCCCTCACCCGTGCTCCTGCAAAGAAACTCATTGTAGCACCAAGTTGGACCTGGATGGGCTTGTTCCTGTGGTCTGTCATGTCCCTCTCTGTCTGGGGTGAACAGAAACAGATTCCATAGGGAAAATAGCAACAGGAGGTTACAGGGGTACAGTCACAAATCAAGGACTAATGTTGCTATCTATGTCTATACTAAATTCTGGAAACTGCTTTCACATCCAGGATAAAAGTATGTCACAGTTCTCCAGGGGGTCAGAGGGGGCCTATGTTTCTTCTGTGTCTGGGCACAGGTAGTGCTAGACTTCTAAAGAAGAGACCCAGGTCCTGCACTGTGGGTACCATTCTAGTAAGGAAGAGAGATACAAAGCTTATTTTGATATATTTCTTATTTGCATATGAATAAAGGAGAATGTATATGCTGAGGACTTTAGGCCTGTCTTCTGAGGGCAGGTAATTAGGAAGTCTGTTCTATGCAGATGGTCTGGTCTGTAAGTGGACAAGGAGGAAGAAGACCCTGAAGATATAGGAAAGGATGACTCTGGGGTAGAGAGGAGGGTGACTACACAGTTGCCAAGAGAAAACTTCCAGGAAGCCTATGTGGTTCAAGGGCAAGACAGGTGAATCCAGCAGAACAAAGTGACAATAGGCTTGTAGCAGCAGGAGGAAGACATTTAAGTCCAAAGTTAGAAGTGATAAATAAAATACATGGCCAGTGGGAACCAGGACAGTGCCCAGAGAAGATGTGACTGGGATACTCTTGGAGATGAATCTGGGGCTGAGTGTCATGTAACCTCCTCACTATCAGTAAAACTGACCAGAGGCCACTGGAATATTCCAGATGAGAGAGAATGAGAACTTCACTGTGTGCCTCTAGTGCTGATACTCAGATCTGATTCCCACAGAGACCAGAGATGGAAGACACAGTGGATGACATGCACAGAGGAGAGGAAAGACAGACAAGTTGGGGTCACTGGCTGGCAATAACTGCCACTCAGAACAAATATGGGAGAGGAGGTCACTCGAGTCATCACCCCAAGAGGAGATGTAGTCAACCATGACAGCAAGTATGCAGATACACATATATACAGCCCACACAGCAAGAAAGACTAGTCTAGACATGAAAGAGAATTTCAAAATAAATGTAATATAAAAGGACTTTTCACATGCTTATTATTCTCAAGATAAACTGCAGAAGATGTAAATTCCTCGCTTAGTAATGAATGCAGGCAAACACTGCAAACCAGAGAGACTGTAATGTGATTGTTACGAGGCTGTGCTTTCAAAAAAAAAAAATAGAGATGAGCAGGGGTTAGTTTAGTAAAAGGAAGAAATATGGTATCTGTTGTCATTTTCAGGGACAGGAAAAGGCTTTGAGCATCGAGAACTCTAAGACAGTCCTGACTTTATGCTTGCTTGAATAAAAATCCAAATAATCCATGATCCATTCAACTAAGAAATCACAAATCAAGCACCTTTAAAATAAGGTTGTCAAAACAATTAAGTTTAAAGTAAATTTATTTCCCCAGTCCCAAAATTAGATTTCCAATGGCCTTTATTTTTAAAATGTATGAAAAACAAACACCCATGATAAAGCTGAATTTTATAACTGAACATTAAATTTCAAACAAAATGACTCTTCAGCTATCTTGTTAGACATCATGGGGTTTGCAGAAAACAAAATGTGTCCTTCTTACATGACTAATTCAAATTACAGGAACTTCACAGTCTCCTAGTCAGACATCAGTTGTAGATAATCTTACCAGAGTTTTAAGTGATAGGCACTGTTCTAAGATGTATAATTACTAAATATAAATACACACCTGATAAATATGTGATTCACAGAAAGATGACTGACAGATAATAATAGAGAGATAGGTACATAGACTTATGACAGATAAATGATTGCTAGAGATAGATTGGTAGATAGATGATAGATTTGTTCACAGATGGCTTTGCATATCCAGTGTGATAGCAGTCAATAAACTGCAATGTGAATAACAGTAGTCAGTAACATCCATGGTAGATAGGCAAATGATAGATGGTAGACAAATGAATATAGATGATGATGACAGATAGATAGATAGATAGATAGATAGATAGATAGATAGATAGAGATAAAATAGATAGATCATAGATAGACAGACCTTTCAAATAGTCTGAAAGCAATGAACAGACAAATATCAATGACAGTACAGCTATCAGCAATGTCCAGGATTATCACAGATGCAGAGAACTGCTTCATGCAAGGTTCCCTTCCTGGTGTCTCAGAACCTACTGACCCAGTCAGTGTGACGGTAAAAAGACCTGCCCCTACCAGCTCCTCACGGAGTCTCCATCACTGGGCCTACATCTTAGCTCAACTTCTACATCTTTTTATTCCGGCTTCCTTTCCTTCCCTTCCTTCCAGATGTTAGTTCCAGGATATTTTTTTTTCTTTAGTATATACCAAAGTTAACTGCAATTTGATTTGTTTCCACACATGAAAACATAAAACATACACACGTGTGTGCATATACATTAAAAAAAATTCCTTCTCAAGGTAAGCATGCAATCAGCCAGTCATGTTAAGATTAAGATTTCATCAAGGCAGTTTGCATCCCTGTGACATTGGGGAGTTCTTGGGAAATAATAAATTAAAACTGCTAACATGGACCCCAAATACAAGGCCCGCTCTCCTCCTGCTGAAGGGGGCCACCATTACTTTAACCTACCTCCACGCGTTCAGGCCAGCATCAGCTCCTGAAAGGGTAGATTTTCTGACATGTCAGTAAAAGGGGAAGGAGTTGAGACTATAAAACCTTCAGAAGTAGACAAGGGGACTCCCACATAGCCTTCCCTCTGTGGCTCAGAATGGTCCTTGGTTTACTCTGTGTGCTCAGCCACAGGGGAAAGCGTCATCCTTGGCTAGTATGGCAATCTTTCTCAGCTATACTTAATTTAAAAACTGGTTTCCAAGGAATGCATGTGCTTCAATCATTCAGCTTGAACACAGATGCATCAGGCAGATGCAGACACCTCAGTCCTCAGGCAGAGACAATCACTCTGTCAGGGGAGAAAGTATTTCCCTAGCTTTTTCCCCAAGAATGCCAGCAATTTCATTCATGCCTGAATGACACAATAGCACTTAACTCTTTAGATACTTGAAATTACAGGGTCAGACATATCATAAGATTAGAAACACAATTTTCATTCTCAAAGACAGTATGAAAGGTCATTTGAAAAAACTGCTCCAAGTCCCCAAATGCACTGTAATTCATAAAAATCAATTTCACTGGAAATCCATCCATGGAGCCATTTACCTACCTCTGCATACATCAATGTATTTATGCAATACTTTTCAAAATAGCACCCAGGAGCTTATGTCTATTCTTACTTTTCCAGATATATTGAGCTTTATGGAGTTTACAAATGATAAACACCATACAGAGATCACAAAGGAATGACAAATTTTTAAATCTTCTATACTGCTTGTGAACACATAATCCATTTTTATCGCATTGCTTGCCTCAGAAATTATAATGCTCCCTTTTCTGCTTATTCTGGCTTTAAACCCTTTCATAAATTAATCTCATCTCATCTGACCAACATCAAGTTCCATTTTACCCAACAGACTATATCCTGTCTCCCAACTAGCAGCATTTATACACTAAAAACCTTACCCTCTTCCTCTTCATCATTTAATGCCATGCCTCTTATTTATACCCAGATCCCTCTTTTCCATTTTTGACAGACACTTCTTCACATCTTTGCTAGAATATCCCAAAGACAGAAACTTTCCAACTCCCCCAGGTATAAATAATCATCCCTTCCATCTCTCCGTCTGTCCACCCCCATCCATTCTTTTATTTCTTAACAAATATACTGGACATATTAAAAAATGGATAAGAAACAGCCATTTTATTTGAGTTATTAAGTGCATGGGGTGTGATAAAAGTTCTCCTGACCTTGAAAAAGAACACAAAAGGAAGACATGGTTATCGGATCAGAAAGAGGCCAATTTGAAAAGCATTACTAAGAAGAGGTGATTAGCACGACGATACTTGTAGCATTAATTCCACATATGAGAAGAAGTGGGTAGACAGGTCCATGAGGGATGTGGAGGAGAGGAGAAGGTGTTGTAGCCCAAAGGCACAGCAGGTGAGTAACCTGTGAGAAAGGAGAACTCAATACGGCAAGAAGATAACCAGTTTGTCTTACTTTTTGCAAGTGGGTGTGTATGTGGTATGCCTACATGTGTCTATGTGTGCTCATATGTGTGTGAGTTCACATGTATATGCAGGTACATGTGTACATGCATGTGGAGGCCAGAGGTCAATATGAGATCAGTGTCCATCTATTTCTCTCCACCTTATTTAGTGACACAGTCTCTTAAGAAGCCCAGAGCTCCATGATTCAGCCAGTCTGCCTAGGCAGTTTCCATCCCTAGAACTGGGATTGCAGGCATGCATGCACCATCATGCCATAGACATTTATGGAGGTACTGAGATCTTCACTCTGGTCCTCATGCTTCAGTGGCAAGTGCTTTACCAACTGAGCTATCTCCCCCGGCACATTTTTCATAACTTTGATAGACCACTTAGAACTTCATGTTGTCCATAAGTAATGTGGATCTGTTGTAGCTTTTTATGGACCTGAGTTTGCTCTACCTTTTGTAACCTATCAGACATATGACTTCAATCCAGAAACAACTGTGGTAGGTGTTGTCCGGAAGGAACTTTGGAAAGCCATCTTGCATCACCTGTGATCACTTTATGATGCAGGCTGGTACTCTCAGATGGGGGGGGTCAATAGAGTCCTTTTCCTCTGTGTAGGCCAAGAGCATTGGGAAAGATTTCACTGTCTTTGTCAAATTCATGTGAAGTACAGAGTGACAGACATTATTCTGTTCCTCTTGCAAGAGAGGGAAAGTGGGTGACATTGCAGACTGCTGTGTGGAACCAGGTGAAATAAGTATAAACCAAGAACAGAGACACAGAATGTATACTTGGACTTAGAGTGCTATGATAAAGTTCATGCTCATGGAATTCAAGGGCAATTTTACAAATCAATTCTTTATACATATCAATTGTACTTTAAAATTAGAACAGCTTCATTATGGTAACCAATTGATTGAGAATCAAGATGGTGATTAGTCAGTCTGATATCAAATTTTCCCAGGGAAGCTTTTGTGTTTTGTGTACATTTCCAACTTATTAAATCCTGTCATTGAAATGTGACCTTGATGATGATAATGGGCCTTCCCCACGTGGACTCATGTTGCTGGGTTGGAGCAGGTATTGGCAGAGGTTGTACTTTGAATTCGTTTAGATGTTAAGTAATGAAATGCAGAATGATCTGTAGAAACAATTAAGAAATGTTAATCAAACTAAAACACCATCTTCAGGAGGAGTTGCAATGCAAACTGCATTATCCCACGATTGTACCTACATTTGCAGCTATAGGAAAAGAACATAGCTGTCAGTGAACCTTAGTCATGAGAATGGGGCACAGTTGTCAGAGTATCCATAAGTAGCAGCCACGGGACCCTGGAGCTTCTTCTATGGACATAGGAAAGATGATTGTACTGACCGGCAAATCTTCACTCAGCTATGACAAGTAATTGTCATCTGACTGATTTTTAAAGACATGATTGAAAGTTCCTACCCAAATAGCATAGACTATGATACTACAAAGAGTACCAGCTAGTAATCTGTTTAATCAATTAAATCAATAATTTCATAATCAATTTAATAATCTCATTTTAGTAAATGCCAGGAAAATTGCTGAACATTGTATGTAAATCATCTTAGCTCACTACAACTATTCCAGCAAGTCATTATCTTCATTTCATTAATGGGAAAATTAATTTAAAGTTAAAAGTTTCTGCATCAGGCTAACCCAGCTAATACAGGGCAGAATTTTTAGTAAGGCAATCTGTGTCTGCTTGCAAACTAGTTTCCAACTCATTAATAACTGTTTCCCTTCTAAAACTTGTATTTAAAATGCAGACTTACGAGTTGGCATATTGGGAATGATAGTATTATGTTTACAATTGTAGAAGAGATACGTGCTGGGGTATCATGGGAATTACCACTACAAAAATCATATGTGCAAAGTTGGTTCTGGAAAACTGGCTATATGGTCAGAAATACATGATCACTGAGCATTACCATGGTCACAAGGTCAGAGAAGGGTTGAATGTGAGGAAGCCACCAACACAAGGGACCTGTAGAAAGTCTGGTGGTGACATGACAATCACTGAAGACAGGGAGACTTAGCTCCCCACCTTCTGCAGAGATGACAGCAGGGTAAAGGCCACCAACCCAGTTGTTATTATGTTTATAAGCATAATCTGGATTGATGAGAAGGCACACTTTCCTCAGACCCATGATAATTATGTGTTTTTCGTTGCAAATGAATAAATTCTGCAGTGGTGTATGTGTCCATACCACAAGCAAGCAGGATATGTGTTTCCATGCTGAGAGATGTGCCAAATCTCCTGGGTGGCCAATAAGGTGTTTTGGTCAAGACTGAGCCAGCTCCCACCACACTACAGGACAATATTCTTGAAGCCATATTCTGAGACCAGTTGTCAGGTAGATGAAGGTAGGCCTGGCAACTGCAAGAGCTCCCCTCTGCCAACTTCCATCCAAGACTCCAAAAGCCACATAAAATTAACTTTAAATGTTTGTTCCAATACACCAAGACACATATCCTAAAGGTTAACCATTTCCCCCAATAACTTTCCTACTATCTTTCTTTAGAACATTTATTTTGTAGTTTAGGTTATTTTTGTTGTGGTTGTTTATCTTGTTCTTTTTCTTTAGGAATTTTAGAGATGAGGGCTCACTGTGTAGCTCAGTCTGGCTTTGAACTCACAACTTCACTCCTCCTGCCTTGGGCTCCCAAGTGCTGAGATTACAGGTGTGTACCGCCATTCCTGACTTTTTTTTTTCCTAGTCTCTAGGTGCCTGCCTGAGAGTTACCACTCTTTAAAGGAAATGTAGTTTGGGTTTGGTACAAGCCACACATGGATTTGATGGCAGGAAAATCAAAGAAGACTGTCTCTGATGGAGACTGAAACATGATAGTTAATGCCAGTTACCACCATCCTTGCTGTGGGCTGGACCTGCAGGCCAGTACCAAGAAGTTCAAGAATGAAAAGCACAGCAGGGCTTTTAACAACAGGCTCAGTGGGGTCTCCTTCACAGACCAGCAGACACACCAGACAGCACCAACTTTGAAAGCAACATTTCACACCAAATGAATTCATACTGCAGTAAGTACAAAAGAATCTTGACGCCCTTCATTTTCTTAAGAGCTTAAATATGAAGAAACATTTGCTCTACTCCTGTGAAGCTTCTGAAGGTCTGTTCTACTTGACTGCAACAATCTTAACAATATGCATTTAATTTCTTAATGGAATTGATCAGCCTAGGTCTTATTACTGCCTTACATAAAAGAAAAAGAATTATTCATTTATATAAAGAGAAAAGGGACAGAAGATACATTTTAATTTACACGTGCGTGCCCAAAAGAACACAAAAACATAAGATATAAGTAGTGGTTTACAGTGCAGGAGAGGAAAGAGGGGGAGGGGGAGGGAGAGTTGTTAGCATTGGGTATGGAACACTTGCGGTCAGACATAGGGCTCAGACATGGTCACATGGTTAGTTTCATAACCACTTTAAGAACATCTTGAAGTGGTAACATCTTCCTAATGATGCCTATTACTTTGCTTTTCTGTAGGTAAAAGTCCTTTGTTGTGAACCCTATTGTATTGTCTAAGATATTTTGTTTTTTGGGTGGGGAAGGAGTTTTGGAGTAGGGTCTCATTCTAGCCCAGGCTGACCTTGGATTTACTCTGTAGTCCCAGGCTGACTTCAAATTTACAACAATCCTCCAGTCTACCTCTGCCTCCAGAGTGCTGGGATTAAAAACATGAGCCACCACCCCTGGCTTAATATTTTCATATAGGAACACAGGTTTACTTAACACCCAAAGACTTAATGGAACCTGAGCACCTCTGCTCTCCACACACGTGTTCTGATGCTTCATTCTATGTAACAGTAAGAAGCATAATCTGGTTCCTAGTCATAGAAGGTAAGGAAAATTCCTTTTGTGGGTTGGAGGGATGACTCAGTTGGTAAAGTACTTGCTACGGAAGTGTGAGGATTCAATTTTGGGTGCACATAATTGCCAGGCAGGTATGGTGGGTGAAGATGGGGGACCCCTGGAACCAGCTGGCTGGCTAGGCTAGCTGAATCTTTGGGTTCAATGAGACTTTGTCTCGTTAAATAAGAAGGGGAGCAACAGAGGGAGTCACACAATTTGAAACTCTGGCCTACATACATGTAGGCCTGCACATATATGAACATGTATATACACACATGGACTCCATGTATATATCCATGTGCAAAAAAAAATTCCTTGGTCTGATTCCAGAAGAAAGTGAAGGAGAAACAGGAGAAAATCTAGCTTCTTTGAGACAGTTTCAGGTAGGAACAGAAGTGCAGAAGAGAGAACCAGGAGATGCCACCCCCCCATGCCAACCAGCCTTGGCATGAATGAAACTCAAGAATGGAACTCATGTCTGATCTAGATTCATCTACAACAGGTATAGCGCCCCTGCTGTCCAAAATCTAGCATACTACCTATGTGGGCTGCCCTTCTCAATCTACAAACCAATCAGGCCTTCCCCTTACATACCTGAATATGATGAAAGAAGACATTATGAACAGACAATAAAAGCTTTGAGGAAGAGGAGGCAGAAAGAGTGTAAGAGCCATGGAAGGGAAAATATCCTGAGGCACTGCCCACTCCCCACCCCCACCCGCCATATAACTGTCTCCTGCTCACACAACTCATAGCCCTCCATCCCATAGAACATTCTGGCAATCTCTCCGAGGAGGGCCCTCAGTGGAATGAGGGCAAGGAGGAGGAAAATGATGGTGCCTATATGTGACTTGTACCTACAGAGTTTCTACTTAATTTAAAAAGGCTATTCCCAGCCTTCCTTCTCTCTCTGAACCCCCTCCTTCTGCTCTGTACTCTCTGCTCTGCTCAGGTAGTGAGTGGGTCCTTCTCACCCAGCCTGGCAGGGAAGAGCCGGGGAGAGCAGAATACTGCTTCTTGTCTGGAAAGTTCTTCTGTTTGTTTCTGCTTTATGTTTTGGGGTTACTCCTCACTTTAATGACATGTGTGATTTTCCTCTAGTCTCTGAATCCACCACGTGTGTATGTCCCTTACATTCCAGATCTACCACGTGCTTTCTCTAACTCTGGGCCTGTTACCTGTGCAAGTTCTCTAAACTCAGGGTAACCGTGGGTGAAACTCTTTTCTACTCATTCTCATCTGAGCTTCTTGGTCTCTGCTTTGATATTTCCCCCCCTGCTATTCTTTCTTAAGTCACCACCATTTGCTCCCTTAACTTTCTCCCATGGGGAAGCTCAGGGCGGATGCTGTGTATTCCTTCTAAATCCCTCTCCACAAGCTCCTAGGTGCTGTGGCTCCACTCCAGTCTTTCCCATTTCTCTTAACTGAGCTGTATAAACCAGGCTGTTCTTCCACCTGATCATGTGCCTCCTACCTTTCTGCTTTCTGCTTGGGACTCTGCTCTAGCCTTCTTTCTGGAACCTGATTTCCCTTAAATAAACCCCACAATTTGGGATTTCTCCCTTAATGAACCTGATAATTCATGATTTATCCTTCTGGAGATTGTTTTTATCAATTGTTAAAAATAGGACAGGACCCAAAATTGGGGTTCATAAATTTGGGGGCCCCTCCTGAACCCCAAAATCCTGCATCAAAAGGAGCACTAATGCAGTCAGAAAGTATAGGCCTGGTTCTCCTTCATATTCCTATAACAGAACTTCCATGAAATAGAAGTGGTATCAAATTTACCCAGGCAACTATCATCTTTCATGCAGCCAGTTTAAAATTGCTTCTGAAAAGCAATAGTTCATCCGCAGTATCATACAGGTCAAGTCCTATGAAACCAAAGCATTCTTGACCAGATCTATGCTAATGGTAATGGAGGGGGTGGTACTTTGTTTATTTGATTATTTTTTCATTAGCATTTATTTCTGCGATGCTAAAACGGCGGCAATCTGAACAAAGTCCTTTATTATGTGCTTGACACTGTGAAAGAAGGAACTGTAGAGCCTGCTTCTTTGTAATTATATTGCTATGCTCAGGGGCAAAGATAAGTAAAGCACACACAAAAAACGGCTTCAATAAGCAAAATAGTTAGATATATGCAAAGATGAAAAATGGTGAAAAAGCCCAGTGAAATTTCTGCAGCTTGCAGAAACTCATTCTGCATTTTTAATCATCTGCCATATCCATGGCATCCCATCTAAGAAAGATTTTGAGTCCTTTTGTTTAGTTTTTCTCCTGATACTGTGCAATAATAAGCAATAACTCCTGTAATACTTTAAGCAAACCTCCATCATTGCAATTTTAACATTATAATTTCTTGCTTCAGTGCCTGTCTTTCCCAAAAGACTACTCATGAAGGGTTAGAACCATCTTAATCATCTCTTCATAGCTAATTCGAGTTCATGATACCTGGCACATACTCACAAAGGTTTATTATACCACATGATGAGAGGCTGA
Source organism: Zapus hudsonius (assembly GCA_004024765.1). Classification (NCBI taxonomy): domain Eukaryota; kingdom Metazoa; phylum Chordata; class Mammalia; order Rodentia; family Dipodidae; genus Zapus; species Zapus hudsonius. The sequence goes on along the minus strand of PVHP010010785.1, from coordinate 29,144 downwards.
AAACTCCATTGGCCAGTGAAGAGCCAGGAAAGTAACAAGAACTAATGAAAGCAAACATAAAGCAGGAATTGGGGTGATTGGTCCTTTGATAGATCTTTGACCCACTTAGCAGAGCAGATCTGGAAGTCTATGCCAAAGGCTTCCAGAGAAACAAACTATCTGAATAGTAAAAATTTTTCACATTAAAAAAAAATAGCGTACAAGCCAAACAAACACATACATCCATTCATGATGGCCCACACCTATAATCCGAGTTCTCAGGAGGCTGAGGCAGGAGAATCCTGAACTTGAGCTACATACTAAGACCTACCTCAAAAACCAACAACAACAAATGCAACCACTTCCATCAGCCAGTCTGCCTGTAAGCTACAAGTTTGTAACTGGCATGTGTTACTATGTATTTGGGATCAATTAATTCTAATTCAGATACAAATGGATCTTCTTCGGTACTTTTAACATGAGGAAATATTTTAAGGGTTGCCTATAAATGCTTACATAATCATATCCATCACTAGAAAAGCTCTATGTCAACGGCCATCACTATAAACACAGAGTTGGCTTATATAACCAACCCAACTCCTTCACATCCCACTCAGCTCTCAGTATGGGAGTGTACAGCCTTTGATGGACTTACCACGGTAAAGATCTGGGAGAGCTAGCTAGACTTGCCACAGGATGACCTAAGTAAGTACTAAATGAGTCTATAGCTTAATTATTGAGCATGGCAGTTTATATTTTAATCAATAATCATGCATTATTTATGCATGGATAAATAATCTGCATAAATATTGGACTTTTAAGCTACCAATTTAACAATTCATCCCACAAATATTTAATGATTTCCTATCAGGTTAAAGGTTGAACACATTATGTTTGAAAACACAGACTTGCTTCCAACCCTCTAAGGCTGAAACTAGAGTACAAGTTCCCTCTATATATCCTGCTATCCAGTGCTCACCTCAGCTCTAGACACAGAATGAGGGCTGTACCTCAGGCTGGAGTGGTAATGAAAGCTAAAGGAAGTCATGTGGAGACCAGCCTCTGACTGCACGCCCTCGAGATGTTTGTGAGAGGGAGAAAATTTTTATGTTTCTTTGGAATTTCTGCTATTTGTAGATGATCTTATCACAGTCAATATAAACTCTTGAACATTGTAAAGTAGTTAGATTTTCCTATAAATGTCCTGGCAACCTAGGACAAGGAATCCTTCATAGAAAGCAACACCATCAGTTGAGTGTTGCATGTTCACTGTTGGGAGGAATTACAAAAGAGAGGTGGAAATGTATATGGTCTGTGAGGGAGACAACAACTTGCACAAAAATGGTAAAAATGGAGAAAATTTTGGGATATGTCAGAGAGGTAAAATGTATAAGATTTTAAGGAATTTGATGAGATTGAAAGAAGAGAAAGTAAAATATATATGTCTCAAAAATAGTACAACTGATACTTATTTTCATCAAATTAGCTGAAGGTCTGGAACTTCTCGGGGATATATATATATATATATACAGCAGATGCCCATGGGTATGACCCCATGGTTCCCACATCATTATTAATACCTTACGTAGACTATATCTATGTTCCTCTATCCAAGTAATACCTCCGTGAGTGCTGTATCATAAATGACAAGGGATTTTGCAGAACTTGTTAAAGTCCTTAATCAAAAGAGAAAGCAGATAGCAGGTCCTCCCCACAGGGGATGTGTGACAAGACTCCAGTGGAGGCAGCAGTCACAGACAGTACTGGAAACACTGTGTTTCCTTCCTACAATAATCCTAACAAACTCAGCATACATGTGTTATATTTTTTTCTTTCTTTCCTCTGTCAATGAATTTCACCTTATCACTTAAAGGAAGCACATCATGGCTTGTCTTCAAAAAGGAAACACGTCATGGCTCATCTTCAGAAAGGAAACACGTCATGCTTGTCTTCAGCATACCTGAATTGCCAGCATCACTACTCCTGCACTGTGGGGCCACTATACAGTAAATTAAGGGTTACTTCGTCACAAGCATATGACAGTCAACATGACAATCAAGATGTACCTAAGAAGTAAGTAGTATATACATGCATGGACATGGTTGACAAGGGTCGATTCACTTCCGAGGCAGGACAGTGGGGCCACATAGGATCTCATTCTATGACTCCCCCCAGCGGTTAACATTTGGATTGTGTGTGTGTGCAGGTATGTATGCAGGTGTACATATACACCTATGTGCACATGCCTGAGGAGGCCAGAGGACAACCTTGGAATTGCTCCTTAGGATTTTTGACAAAGGGTCTCTCATTGCCATGGCAGTCAGAAAGTGAACTAGACTAGCTGCGAGCAAGCCCCATGGATCCTCCTGTCTCTGCCTTCCCCACATTGGGATTACAAGCTTTCACTACCATGCCCAACTTTTTTTTGAATGTGGTTTTGGGGGATGCGCTCTGCTACTCATGCTGGCAAGGCAAGCACCTTTGCATCTCAGCCATCTCTCTAAGCCATATACTTGAAATGTGTTCCTTTTCTATTTCTGGGCTGTGGTTGACCATAGGGAAATGAAACCATGGAAGGGAAAACCCCAAATAATAAGGGCTTCTCTGCAGATGCCTGACCTAAGCAAGTCTTTAAAAAAATATCTAGAGGTCAGAGCCCAAGGGGACAAGCTCTGTCCCCATGGTTGGTTTAGATGAAACAAGGGACCCCCAGGAGTTCTGTAGTTGCAAGGAAACAAGTGGTGCTGATAACCTGAGGGAACCTGGAAGTGGATCTTTTCTTATTGTAGCCTTCATATAAGTATAGAGATGGGTACACTTCTTGACTGCTGCTTTGTAAAAGCGAGCACAGGACTCTGTTAAGCTCCTGATGCATAAAAGCTATAAAATCATACATGAGTGTTATGCTGTCATGAGCCTGTTTGTGGTCATTTGTTTTGGAGTAGTAGGAAACTATATGTATAATATACATGTTATGCATTTTACATGTATATATATAATTACATACATGCATATATGCATATTATTCCTTAAGTTTATACTTGTTAAAAAATCAAGAAAAATTTCCCAATTTTTCTTGTAGATGTTACAATAGGTATTGCTGCAGTCAGCCACATGCCGCTGGGATGAATCTCCAGTCAGGCATAGTTATGGGAGGAAAGGATTTATTGAAGCTACAGATTCAGGGGAAGTTCCCTAATGGCAAAAGAGGCTGGCCCCCTTGCAGAGGTCCAAGCAAAGACAGAAATCCATCACCAACACCACACACACAACAAAACAAGCAGGGGCCAAGGAGAGAATTCCTTCCCCTTTCTATAGCCTTAGGGTGGGGTCTTGCAACCCTTTCCAAGACTTAATGGCTTCCTGAGTCTCTGGAATTTCCTTCCTGCACTGCCCACACAGGAAGGCACGATAATTTCTAGCTTCCCTTAGCTTCTTTACATCCTAGCTCCTACTGAGAGGGCTGTCTTCCTGTAAATGTCCTCAGAGACCCACCCAAGATTACTAAAAAGATCAAGTTGACCACAAAACCTAACCATCACAGGTATTCATTAGTCTAAAACAGAAAAATTGTTACTTGAAACCCACTACGTATACTTTGCTTGTGACTGATACAAAATGACTTGATTCATTCTTATTTATTAATGAAGAATTTATATATTAAACAGAAGGAAATGAGTGGGCAACGTGTATATAACTGGTCTGTTTTCTTCCTATGTGTGTTAGTACATGTGTGTGGATGTTTTTATAAGTGGTATCTCCTATGGTCAGGATGGCTCTCAACCAATCATCTCTCATTACCTCAGCTGAGAAGAGATAGTTGCAGCAACAAAAGCACACCCAGATATCAATGCATTTCTTAGTCACATCACTAAGGAAAACCTACAATGACTTTGTTAGCCCCCTGGTGGCTCTTTTTTCAGAAACACCATATCCATCAGCCTGGTAGGAAGCCACTATGCTATCATACCTAATACAGAAAAATGGCAGTATTTTCATATGCTGGCTTTCTGGAATCTTCTTACATCCATCCATCATTATTATAAAGTTTCCAGGTGCACCACTTAGCTTTTCTGTTCAAGGTGCTGTAATCATCACTCGGGCTTCTGTTTCCAATTAATTCCCAATGGTTTGAAATAACAAACTTCATTTTCTCTCCTGACTCCCTCCTTTTATGTTCTAAGTGGATATTAACTTTCCAAACCCATATGTTAAGAGCAAATTGGATTCATCCACCATAAATCTTATTAGCAGACACAATAATCATTTCGTAGGCTTTGACTCTAGACAACTTTGTAGTCATCCTGTAAAGATACATATCTACCCATTTGGAGATAGAGAAAGAGTAGCTGTCTCTCTCATATGCATTTCCTCTCATTGACATCCATTAGAGGCATATTGAGGTACCAGAGAGAGGCACAAAGCTGACCATTGGAGCCCTCGAGGTCACCCTGCTGTCACGGAAGAGGGAGGGTGGCAGGCAGTTATGCAATTACAATAGAGGCTGATGTGGGAAAGTCGACTGAAGATTAGAGAGCAAGCAGAACGGGACTTGCTGTACCACAGGGCTTTGTAGCCCAGATAATCAATCCAGGCTGATGGGCAAAAATTACTCACTTTACATTCTCAATGAAACCAGTATGGCTTTTAACAGGCTGATGTTTTCATTTTCTCTTTCAAATTTAATTTCACCCAAGCTACAGAAAACTCAGTATGAGAAACAATGTCTTCATCTTTTTAGATAAGTGAGACATGATGGGTGATGAGAATAATCTAATTAGATAAGCAAAATTCTCTGAGGCCACATAATGATTTAGTATAGAAGCTCTCAATCTTACAAATTTTAGCCATTAAGAAAAATTATTTCTTTGTCTCATACTTCACAATAAAAACCATCAGACAATAATAAGGTTAAATTACATTCATTGTCAGGAAAGGAGCACATACCGTGATATTTTACAAGTGTTTTGTCAGATTCGTGATTTTTTTCCATGATAGTTAACTAGGTAAATCATCTAAATTTCATTCATCAAGTATATTATTTTCCCAAAGTGGTGGATAAAATAAAATGTTTTCATAAAAAGAACCACATTCTGTTTGAATGGTGTTATTGGAGGTCTCAGAGGGCTTTTCCTTCTCATTCCTCATAACAAATCAGATCATAAGGCAAGACAGTGTTCTCACTGTGCCAAGAAAGCAACTGAGGAACACTCATTCCTTATGCCGTCAACAATCCAGTTAGTTTGTAGTCCCGTGAATGTATTCATTAATCGATTGTGATAGTTAATCTCTTTTGTCAGTTTAAGGGAATTTTCTAGATTAGCTTAATTGAGGTAGGAAAACCCATCCTAACTGTGGGCAGTGTGTAGTGGTTTGAATTCCCCATAAACTCATATGCTTTGAATGCTTGATTCCCAGCTGATGGCAATTTGGGAGGTGGAGACTTGCTGGAGGAGGTGTGTCACTGAGGGTTGCTGACACCCTCTGGGGTTCATTAACACCTGGGTTGCCACTGTTAGCTCACTCCTGTGCTCTGGTATTCCACCCACTGTGGCAGAGTGATGTCCAGCCTCTGATCATGCCATCCTTTCCCCTGCCATGATAGAGCTTCCTCTCCAGGCTGTAAGCCAGATGAGGTCTTTTCTTCCACAAGCTGCTATTGGTCCAGTGCTTTCGTTGTGTCAACAATGCAAAGGTAACTACAACACAGTGCCATTCCATTGGCTGTGCTTACTGAATTGGATCAAAAGGAGAAAGTTAGCTAAGCAGAAGCATTCACTTCTCTCTCTCTCTCCCTCCCTCCCTCCCTCTCTCTCTTTCTCTCTTTCTCTCTCTCTCCCTCTCTCTTTCTCTCTCTCTCCCTGACTGGGGATGCAACAATGTAACCAGTTCTGCCTCATGCTCCATGGTGACTACAACCTTGAACTCTTAGCCAAAAAAAAAAAAAACCCAAAAACCCTTCTCCCTTAAATTGCTTCCTGTCAGGTTTCTTTTTCACACCAATATGGAGAATACATAATTCAGTGATCTTTTTATTCATTAGATATATTTACAAGGGTTAATATGACTCATAGCTTTATGAAATAAAATGTCATTAGTTTAAATATGAATAAGATATCATTTAAATCTATAATCACAATATAACATGATTCCAAATTCTTCTGGTTTAATACCAATAAGAGGATTTAAAGAGCTTTTAGTTACTTATAGTGAAATATTACTCCACTGTCACTCCAATATTGAGTTACACAGGAAACTACCTTGATATTGAATTAAAGCATCCATCCTAGAGAGAGGAGGAAGTCCTCATGAATCAGGAAGTTTCCCAAACTTAAGAGGCTCAAGAAGCTTGTGACACTTATACAACTCATAAGGCCCTTATCCAAGGTCATATAACAACTCATAAACCACGGCTGAGGAAGAGGAGTCTTTTTGGTGGAGCTGCAGGGATGTAGCTTTTGCGAAAAGTCACTCCTGCTGAGGTGATGCCACTACCTCTGAGCCGCCCATGCTCCTATTATAAGTAGATCCTGACACAAACTCCTACAAGTAACCCCAATAAAACTCATGAGTTCACCAAACTAGAACTAGGTGTTTCTTGCTCCCTGGAGCCTCCTTATATCCTGCCCCCTACTGAGAGGGCCACCTTTTAGGTCTGTCATCAGTGTGCTATCTGAGGTGAAGTAATGTTTGCTCATATGACCTCAGGAAAAGTCACACAACAATCAGGTATTTTGAGCAATGAATTAAAATATACCTGGGCTGGAGAGCTGGCTCAGCAGTTAAAGACATTTGCTTGTAAAGCCTGATGGCCTGGATTTGATTCCGTAGTACCCACGTAAAGCCAGATGCACAAAGTGGCACATGCATCTAGAGTTCATTTGCAGTAGCTGAAGGTCCTGGCACACACATATTCTTTCTCTAACTCTTCCTCTCACTCTCCCTCTCTCTCTCTTAAATAAATAAATGAAAATATAAAATAAAATAAAATGTGCCAAACACAGAGTGAGACAGGCATGTGGAATGGAAGAAACGCAGCATTCTCCACATTTCACTCAGATAATCAGTTAATTTAAAAACATGGTTCAATTCAGTATTTGAAAACAAATTCATATCAGCTAATAAATCCTATAGACAAGTGAATGAATCTTATGGACAAGTACATAAATCCTACAGACAAGTGAATAATGTTTTCCTTTTTTTGCATGAGCTATTATGATATTGTATATATTTAGTATTAATATTCTTTTTAAATTTTCCTGCTTAATAACCCAGAAAGAAGAGCATCACCTCAACAATTTAATAAACAGAAAGTTGTGGAATGGAATTATTGGGTGAGCTCATTACCTTCAGACAAGCCCTTAGCAACATGGATTTCTCTCTTAGCGATCAGGCCTGAATAGCTTCTGCTATCCATGTTCCTATGTCTTTCGTGGTCACTTCTGTGCTGTAAGACACTGCTGGGTTCTGGCATACAGTACAATCTAGACTCCAGTGTCTCTTGGCATAGCAAATGTGTTGTAATAAATGAACACACTGACTGTGATGGTTAAATTTTGTTGTCAACATGATCTGTTAGTAATCTTGGGGTCTCAGATGCTGTTTTCAGGAAAGAGGCCCTCTCAGTAGGGGGCAGGATATAAGGAGGCTGGGGGGGGGGGGCAAGAAACAAACATTCCTTCCTGGGAAGGCAGTGCAGGAAGGAAATTCCAAAGACTTGGGAAGTCAACAAGTCTGGGAAAGGGTTGCAAGACTCCACCCTAAGGCTATATAAAGAGGAAGGAAATCTCTCTCCTTCCCCTGTCTGTTTGCTGTTGTGTGTGTGGGTACTGGTGATGGTTTTTATCTCTCTGTTTGGACTGTGAAAAAGGGGGCCAATCTCTTTCACTATTATAGAACTTCCTCTGGATCTGTAGCTTCAATAAATCCTTCCCTCTCAGAACTGTGCCTGGTTTGGAGGTTCCTCCCAACGGTGCATGTGGCTATGACACTGATTCTGATGAAAAAAAATGTGAAATACAAACATAAAAATGGTAAAATAATATGGTTTGAGATAATTATATTTACTCCCAGAAAAAGAATAGCATCTTAAAATCCAATTTATGTAACAGGAACAGAACATTAGAACGTGAACCATTTTGATCAAATTCAATGTGCAATCCATAGGGCAAGGGTAAGCACACAGCACAATGGATTCAAATTAGACAGGACCATCAAGATTTTGAACAGAGAGCCCAACAGCAATGGAAGAAACCTAGTTCTGTACCTCACTTCAGCCTTGGTTGTAATAAGTCAGTCAACTTGCTGATGACTTTGAAAACTAAATTAATCATTATCAAGCCTTGAGGAAAGTCCTCTGTTTCTATCAAGTGTAAAATGACAAGAACAGGAGGGAAGGAAATCATATTTTTAAAATTCAGACAAAATGCAATAAGTAGGGACATTATCAGTAACTATGCTTTTTCAAAATTTTTAAAATTCCCTGCTATAGTATGCATCAGGAATATCCCGAAAGAGCTATGTATTAAAGGCTTATCTCCCAGGTAGTGCCATTGGGAAACCCTGGATGGGAAGGTCTAGAGGCAGGAAGGTAGGACCTTGAATTTGTGCTCTTGAAATGTACTCTGGGATTCTGTTTCCTTCCTCGTCCCCTCATTGCTTCCTGGATACCCTGAGGTGAGCAGAATGCTACATTCAGATGCCCTTGTCCTGATGTCCTTACCCAGGCCCCAAAGCAACAAAACCAACTGACCATGACTAAAGCCTACAAAACTGTCACTCAAAATGAATGTTTTCTCTTTTTAAATAGATTCATCATAGTATCACAAAGCTGAGCGACACCATCCTTTACAGATCACAAAAGACCATTTGAGTGATTCATGGAACCATCAAGTATTCCATTTCTAAATTTTTTGCAATCATAGTGAGCCAATAAATTTCCTTGCATAGCTATTTGGTCCTAGAAATGAAAGCATTGAATATTTCTCACAATCTTTCACTTAGAGATGATTGGAGCAACTCAGACCCTGAGATGCAGCCATGTCATTCCCCTTCTAATGAATCATACACTCTGAATGTTGTTGTCCTGGTTTTTCAGAGGCAGAAATTGAGACCCAGAGATTTCATGTCACTTGCCAACACCACTCGCTCATGAAGTATAGGTTTGGGATTTGAGCCACACTCTGAAACTTCATTCCCTAGCCTCTTTAATGACTCCCTTCTCCCAGGGCATATTAATATCTGCTTGCTAAATTTCTCCTCCTTTTGTCTTATGAGAACATGGGTTTGTTATGAATATTACATATCGTGGTTTAGAAATTTTACTGCCACAAGTCTTTATTTCGGTTGACTGATCTGAGAGAACTATGGTTATTTGGGTTGTAGATAAGCTCCTTTTGTGCCTAAGCCACTGACAGGATAGAAGTGTCATTTGCTGAACTAGAGAAAATGGTGATGGGAGAGAAAGGCAGGATCGAGGCAGAGGCTCACTCCGCTTGCATATGTTTGAGGTGCCTACTGGTAATGAGATAAAACTTGAAGTCAGTCATTTTTTCTTGGAGTCGAGAGCATATGGGGAGAGCTGAGGGTTAGAAACATGAATTTAGGACTCACATTGGATGTATTTAAAGCCAGGGAAGCAGATGTGATCAGTAAAAGAGAGAGAGCATAAAGAGATGATGAGGAATCAACACCAGACCCTGAGAGTCCAGCACTTAGATATTGGTAGAAAGAGAACAGTAAGAAAAAGGCCAAGGAAGCAGAAGCGAAATTAAAAGAATACAAGATCATACAAGCCAAGGAAAGAGTTTCAGGAAGGATGATGTGGTCAGCTGATGAGGCAACTGAATGAAACATTGTACAAGATGAAGGCAGACTTGGACTCCTCCAATTTGAGGCTCCCCTTGTTTTGATGAGGTTCTGACTACAGTCCAAGTTTTACTGAGGTGATGCCTGAACCCACTTAAATTTAATCAGTTACTGTTTCTCTTGTAGTTTGTGAATCTATTACAGATCCTAATTCTAAAGTCCATATGCTGCCACAATGTGTGAAGCACCTTCCATGTTTTCTGTATGGGACTATAAAGGCTGACCTTGAAGTTCAATCCAAAGACATATGCCAATTACCTTCTCTCTATATACCATTACCATCAGCATTTCTACTGAACCCTGAGCTCCGTGAAGGTGGGATGCATCTGATGTGTTCATGAAGTTATTATGATTCCATTTTAATGTTTCAAGTACTCAAAAATATATCTATAATGTTATAGTCATATGAGTCACTCTGAAGGGCACAGAGGAATAGGAGATGAAATTCTTGCCCTTAAGGAATCCTCAAATATACTTGGGTACATATTTTCCAAAACTAGAAATATTAACTATGTTACTGGGGCAAATATCATTAACATCATCCAGTGGTGTTCACATTTACCATGGATAAAATCTTTAGTGGGAATCTTTGGTAAATCCTGAAAATGGAGGTAAACAGTAAAAAAAGTATGGATGTAATTTTCCCCCTAAAATAATAATTATAGGGCTGGAGAGATGTCTCAGTGGTTTAAGGTGTTTGCCTGCAAAGTCAAACTACCTAAGTTCTATTCCTCAGTACCCACATAAAGTCAGATGTCCAAAGTGGCAAATGCATCTTGAGTTCATTTACAGCAGCCTGGCCGCCTCCCATCCACCCCCCACACATGATGGCATATGCCTCTAATTCCAGCACTCCAGAGGCCGAGATAGGAGGATCTCTGTGGGTTCAAGGCCAGCCTGAGACTACATAATGAATTCCAGGTCAATCTGAGCTAGAGTGAGACCCTACCTCAAAAAAGTAATAATAATAATAGTTATTAATAATAAACTAACTGTTAATGATTATTATTATGATTATTATTAGCTCTAGAGCATTATATAAAACACCTTGCATCCATTTCTCACAATAAGCCAAACATGAAAAAGTGTAATATAGATTTAAAATGTTTCTGAACAGCCTGCATGGAGGACAATATTTCCAGCCAAAAATAAGATCTCTGGCCTTAGAAATGTCTTCTATCATATTATCATTCCCTTTGACAGGTTGAATGGAGTTGGAGAGTAAGCACTAGTCAGTATTCAAGTTTTGGAGACTCGACTCTGCTATGAACTCGATATGTGTCCTTCCCAAGGTCATTAATCTAAGAAGTGTGGAAGTGGAAGTCATGAGCTCTCTTCAGCGCTAGAATCAGACACACTCACACTGGACAGTCACTATGTGATTGTAGGCAAGGCATGTCAGCTTGCTTAGACTCTTTTCTATCTGTAAATTAAGAACAAGAGTAATTTTGGATATATCTTCCTAAGTGAAAGAAGCCAATCAGGTTGCATGTACAATGTGAGCACAATTATATATGACATTCTGAAAAGAGAAAAATCTGTGAGGACAATAAAAAGATCAGTGGTTGCTCTAGGTGAGACATGAGGGAGTGGATGGAGCACTGAGGGGTTCTGGGGCGGTACAGGTCTGATTGCACGAGAGTGGGTCCATATCATTAGTAAATTCATCTAAACCCATGGAACGCACACCACCACCAGTGAGCCCTAAAGTAAGCTGTGGGACATGGGTGATTCATCCCTAATCAAGCCAACCACAAAAGAGGAAAACTCCTAGTGGGGAAAGTTATGCATGTGTGAAGATGGTATGGGAAAAAAATCTCGGCATCTTCTACCAATGTTGCTGTGAATGTAAGATTTCTTTAAAACTTGTCCTAAGATAGCTACACAGAAGAGATGATCTCTGCCATGGAGTCATAAGAAATGAATGAAATATAACAGAAAGAACTAGCACAGAGCTTTCCATACAGCTGCTGCTCAGTAAATGCCAACTATTACTGTAAGTTTGTTTCTGAGCTGCTGGTCGGAATGAAATGCCAGAGCTTCTACAAGTCTCGTGGGTGGTGGCAAAACATTGTGGAAGGAAGCCTGACAGGAGAAATATGACAAGTCAGACAGTGCTTTGTTCTGAGGCTTTGTGGTGAGGAAGAACATCACCCTCGGGTACATCTGTACATCTCAGCATCACGACCAATGGCGCCACCATGTAACTCAGCAGGCAGAGGCAGAGGCCTAACAGAGGCTGGACTAGAACCCACACTGATTAACAAGAGTCAATTAACTAAGTCACTTCACTTCCCTAAATTGGTCCCAGCCATCACTCAGGGACTACAACAGATACAGATTGTTGCTACAGCCTAGCCACTGTCTGTTTCATCTTAGCTGAAGTAAACTTATGAACTTTCTGTCCCAGCCCATCCTGTTGTCAATAATGATGTGGGTATTGTCAAAATCCAAAGAACGATACTTGATTTTACTCAGCTCTAATGACGAGTCTCTTTCAACTCTAAAAATGGAGACAAGGTGCTCCTCACACAGAAGCTAAGAGAAGTGAATGAAGTTATTCATGCAGTGTAATGCACCAAATTCCAGTCGTATTGATGCTGTGTGAATATGGAGAGCTCACATGACAGATGAGAGGCCCCACCTCTCTCTGGGCACTGGGCACAGATAAAGAATTGTTAAAGCACTGTTAAAATCACACTGTTGATGAAAAGTTCTTTATGATTATATTTAAAGTACAACTTCTGATACTCATTTTTCTGCAACAATTGGACCCCATAATTAATGGCTGTTGAATTGTCCTTTGCTGGGAAAAAAGACTAGCAGTGAGCTAGACTACCCTTATGCCAGCACCAGCCTTCTTGAACATTCCATGGACAGATTACAGATTTGTTTACAGATTGTAACTGTTCTCTGCCTCCTTGAAATAGTCGGTACCAGATTTTTTGATATTGCAATTCTGAAATACTGGACAACCCTGTAATCAATTCCCTCTTGTCAAGAGGGGTAGTGGGGAAACTCATAGGGAAAAACATCACTGTCATGGAAGAGACTTAAGATAGGTCAAGCATGAAGCTTAAACTGTGGGGAAGAGGATGATTCTGTGAGTCCAAAGGTGTCCTCCAACCAGTCCTCACAGATACTTTCATCGGAATTCTAGAAATGAAAGAGTGGGGAAAGGTTTGATGTAGAAAGAACCTGGAGATGTTGGAATTCCGTTGCCAGAAGAAGCCTGTGGAAAAGGGAACGCATGAGAGAGGGGCGTGTGGTGACGTCTGCATGACCTTGGCAAACAAAGGCCATCAGAGAACCTGCTTTGGAAAGAAGCACTTCAGTGTCATTACAGTCAGAAAAGATGCATCAATAGCTTACGGAATTGTTGGGGCACCCTGCAGATGGACAGAGGTTCATGAAAGCCAAGAACAGCTCATCTCTGTATCATGAAAGTAGACGTGAGGCACGATTATGCAAAGACAGGTTCTACCAAAAAGACCAAAAAAGTCACGAATGTCCCTTCATGAATTTTGAGTGAAACAGGGGTATTCAATAAGGTAGGCAGCTGGTTGCAGCCACGTCTATAGAGTAGCACTGTTTCAGGCTCCACCCGGCATGCCAGACACTGAGAGGGATATCCCAAGAATGGAGTCAACAATCCCACTCTCCCCATGAAGATGGACCAGCATCTTTCACTTGAACTTGGGAAGGATCCCCAAGAGGTGAGGAAGAACAAAATCCATAATCATACTTGGGAAGGACTGCCCAGAGGTGTGACCAGCATCTGGAATTCCACTGGTGAAGCCAGAATTGTGTGATTTGACTGCACAGACATCCGGGTACTGGGAAGGAAACTGTAGAGAGTGCATTCAGACTCTGTACCCCCCCAACCAAGCAAGAAGCAAAAACCAATCTCGGAGATCAAAGGATACTGAAAGGAGGCAGAGAGCCAACAGAGAGGAGGAGACTTAGAGAAGACCGCGCTCAAAGTACAAAATACATTCACACAAAAATGCCCCGTTAATGCTCAATGAGCATCCACTGACAAATACTTTAATTGTGTTAAAAAATATCAACACATACATGTCAAACAGTTTCCACTGAATTTCAAAATTTTAAAGCTGACTCTTCTTAAATTTAGTTTTATCAAGATATTATTTAGATTTCACCTCAGGTAAGTATACAACAAAGGAAGATTTCGACCTTCACCACAACTTGCTCACTCCCCTGACAGGTCTCTTGTCTTGCTGTTAATCACACTCCCCCTCCATCCGGCATCCCTATATCTATGTATCTGTATCTATGACTATCCCTTTCCAAACACGTCATATCAATGACATCATATGATACATGGTCTTTGTGTCTGCCAACTTTCATTAGCATAATATTTTCTGAGGTTTCATTCAACTCATGTTTTAATGTACCAGTACTGTTCATTTTATTCTGCATTTTGTTCCTCTCCACATAACATATTATTATATCAGCATACCACATTAAATGTGCCTATTCAAGTAGTGGATGTACATGGGATTTTTGCCAACTTTTAGCTCGTGTGCCTAATGCTGCTACAAATATTCAGTCTCAGATTTCTGTGAAGACACTCCTCATTTCTTCTGGGCAGATACTTAGAATTGCTCATTGTATATGGTTGGTTGTGATAATATTCATAAGAGACGTCTGTACACTGAATATTCCCAGCAGCAATGTATGAAGTTACAATTTCCCCCATCCTTGCCAGAGTTTGGTGATGTCCGTGTTTTTAAATTATTGTTATTATTATTATGACAACTATACTAGTTTGCATGCATGGTGCCTCTTTGCAGTGTTAATTGCATTTTCATAGTAAGGAATTATACTGAGTATACTTTTGTGTACTTATTTGCCTCTGTGTAGCTTTCAGTAAAAATGTCCATTCAAACATTCTACCAGTTTTATTCATTGATTTCTTTTAAAAGGTATAGGTGTTTTACATAGTCTAGATATAAGCCTTTATCAGGCATATATGACTTGTGTCTTCTCTCCCAGTGTACAGCTTGTTTTCTTTTATTTTCTTAATGGTTTCTTTGGAAAGAGAAACTGCAAAATTCTCATGAAGTCTCATTTATCAACTAAGATAAGTCCACCTACTACAAGATGCATCACTTAAGATGTTTTTTCTGATTATTTCAACTCATGTTAAAGTACATTCCCCCTCAAATTTTATGTTCTAGTCCCATTTCTTAGGTAGCATTAACGTGCGGTTCTAACATTGACCTCCATGCTGGATGAGACGAGGCATCCTGTGGCCTATGCACGTCTCTATTTGCCAAGCATCATGATTCATTCAGATTCTCCACATTAAAAACTCAAGCTCCTTTAATATCCACAACCAGCAGACTTGTCCAGAATGCTGAAGGAAAAGAGATGGTCTGTCTAGGTTGAGGTGAAAAAAAAAGATATGACAAAGCAAGTTGTTTGCAAGCATGGGGAAAGTAGAACTATAAGGAAGGGTTCACTTTTATGATTATTGTCTTTAAACACAGGAGTAAAGGGAAGACGAGATGTTTTGCAGGAGTGGAGGGGAAACAACAGATAGACATTCAAGCATGCGATGCTACATTACATTTTGATTTAGGATCGACAGAACCGAGATCCTATTGAAAGTCACACAATGTACTATCACCCCAAAGCATTGTCATTGCCTTGCAATCTTATGAGGCTGATACTTGTTCATTTACAGGGGAGATTCTCCATTCAGCACAAGCCTAAGTGCTCCCAACTCATCAGATGAGAGGGTTGATATTCTGGAGACTCAGTAAAAGTGCAATACTCAAGACCACATCTCCTAGGCTGAGCGGCTGTCCCATGTCGGCTATAGAGGACACTTTAGCAATGAAACTCCTGTCAGCCAAGTGCACGCTGCCCTTCACTGCTCGTGCCTTGGTTTTCAAACTGGAGTCTAGCATTCGTGTTCAAGTGCTGTCTTCACTCAGAAGCGTATTTGCTTGCCTGCAGGCAGCACAGAGGTTGTTAATTAAAATCCATTTCTGAATCTCCTGCTAGAGCACAAGCTAAAAGGTAAGAAAGCCCTCCTGTACTGTACCCACTGCCTTTCAGGATCTGGATGATTTCTATTTAACTTCCATTATATAATGTCCATAATAATCTTTATGTTTCAAAAATATAAAACCAGGCCTCAAATAATTATGCAGAAAGCTATTCATAGTTGAATATGTTAAGTATGACTGCAAGAGTGATTTTCTAATAGTTGAATCTTAGAAAAATATTTTTAGAAAAGTATTTAAGTTATTATATTTCAATTTTTAAATTTTATTTATTAGCTTTATTGTTACAGTGCTCAGAATTGGAGTCAGTATCTTATACATGCCAAGCCTAGCCCAGACTAGCCGTGAACTTGTTCTGTAGCCTAGGCTGTTCTCAACCTCATGATTCTCTTGCCTCAGCATCCTGAATGCCAGAATAGAGCATGAACCCCTATAACTCATAATATTCTTCTGAGTAAACATGAAACACATGCAGTAGTAGAAAAAGAACCTCAGTTATAGCCACATTTCTCTTTAGTGGAGGACTAACACATAGGATTAAAGAATAATATCATTTTCAACTTCCGGTCCATGGAAATTTCATTTACACAGTTTCATGATAGCAAGCTTATTGATTCTTCTCACAGGTATTACAAAGAGAATCCATTCAAGATTATGAATCAAGTAAGAATAACTGTGGTGGTAGTATTAGGAAACTAAGCAGAACTGACCTATGAAGTGAGTAATCCCCTTGATAAATATATGTTAGGAAGAGAAGTAAAGAGATTCCTCATATACTGTCACCTCAAGGAAACATTGAAAAATTACATAAGGACATTCACACAACTGTATCTAAATGTTCACAAATTCATCAGGAATTAAAACTGTCATGATTTGATCAAGGTGCCCCCCACAAACAAATGAATGTGTTCTGAGTGATCAATCCTCAGCTGATGGTAGTTTGGGTTTTACAGCCTCTCTAGAACTGTTGTTGGGGGCTTATGGGGGTTATAAGCCAGCTTTCCCTTGCCAGTGTTTGGCACACCTTCCTGCCGCTGTTTGCAGTGCTGTAGCAGAGGTGATGTCCACCCCTCTGCTCATGCCATCGTTTTCCCAGCCAGGATGGAGTCTCCCCTCGAGTCCATAAGCCAAATAAACCCATTCCTCCACAAGCCACTTTTGTTTGGGTTCTTTCTGCGCAGCAACTAGAAAGCTGACTGCAACAAAATCTATCACCAAAAACTGCCGTGAGACATTCTTAATGCTGCAATTTTATCCAGAATGAAAACTCCAAGCACGGGTAATCTTCCTCAGTTTCTGTTTCCAATTCAGTGACATATCAGGGTCTTATAACTGTGTCCTCAATTCCAGTGACATGTCTAACTGCCAAAGACATTTAAGCGAGGTCCACTCCTGCATGTTCACTCTGTGCTAGCTGCCGGTGAAGGCGGGAAAGTGTGCATGGATCACACTACCCTTCTCAGCAAGGCCCATCATGTCTAGCTGTGGAAGCTCTGAGCCCACATGGAAGACATTGGATGTGGTCATGTCAGAGAGACTCTTTGGGAATTTTATTCAGTTGTTACTTTAGTATTTTCAAATCTTTCATGTGTGTGCATGTGCACATGTGGAGGTGGAGGTCCGAGGATGATCTCAGGTGTCTGTCCTCGTTTTCATCTTATTCTTGTGTGCTGCATGTACCCCAAGCCAGCAGACCTGCGAGGTTCCAGGGATCCTCCTGTCTCCACTTCCCATCTTACCAGAACTCGGAGCATTGAGATTAGTGATATATGCTATGATGACCAAGTTTCACATGGATTCCAGGAATAGGAGCGTAGGTTCTCACACTGAGCCAGCTCCCCAGCCCCCAGAGGGCTCTTTCAAAGGCAGAGGAAGTAGTCAGCACATGGTTGCATCAATGGGTTCACTCATGGCAAAATTATATAAGGACATTCACACAAGAGTATTTGAATGTTCAGGCTCCTCCCCTATAAATTGCTTATTTACATTTTATCCAAAATTTTTAGCTTAAGGTAATAGTTGATTCACACACACACACACACACACACACATATATATAAATATATATATATATATATGATTCTGTGTGGCTTTTACTGTTTTTGCCCAATGATAACATCTTGCACAACTCCAGTCTAACCTCACAGGAAAGACTCTGACAACATTGATACAGAAAAGCCACAGACCATGTTCAACAACAGGAAAAGCCCTCCTATTGCCCCTCCCCTTTCTTGACTCCTGGCAACCACAGACCCATTCCTGTCATTCCATAATTTAAAGAATGTTATTTAGATGGTATTATATGATGGTTTAGGCTTTGGGAATTGGCTATTTTTACTCAGCATAACTCTCTGGAGGGTTCTCCACATTGCTATGTATCAACCATTCATTCTTCTGAGTTATGGATCACCACAGGGTTATATCTCACTCATTGAGGGACATTTTAATAGTGTTTAACTTAGGCTGTTATGAATAAAGCTGGTGTAACCATGAAAAATGATGAGCCTATGAAAAGACTAAAAGTCATGAACAAAAGCCAAAAAAGAGATTCAGAATAAAAAAATAAACATGTTGCAATTTCTAAGGACATTGAGCAGGTAGCAGGAGGGTATTGTGAACAGCTGCATTTGAAAATGTAGAATAAATGGAAATATTTCTAGAAAAATATAAACCCAACTAGCTCAAGAATACATAAAATATGAACAACCCTGTGCTTATGAAATAAGCTGTTTGTGATTTAAAACCTTTTGAAAGAAATATTATAAACCATCCTGGTTTCATTGGTTAAAAAATACCATCAGTCATATATAAGAAAGTTCCCAAAAACCAACAACAAATAACACAGGGAACATGTTATGGCTCTTTTTGTGAAGTTAGCATAACCTCCATATTAAACTTGAGAACTTTAGAAATCAGAGACAATGATTGTCATAAATACAGGTGGGAAAACACTAAAATCTTTTGCTAACCAAATTTACTAATATATAAAAAGCTTGATCTATCATAAACTACAGCAGGGTTACTCTTTTCAAGATTGGGACAAAAGAACAAAAAGTTGGTCTGACATGTAATTTGTATGAAAACAACAAATGTGAAAAATAAAAGAGTCATCTGCTAAATAAAATATTATTTGATGATTAAAAACTCTTAGCAAACCAAAAATGCAAAGAAAATTTCTGTTTGACAAAGGGCATAAAAATCCTCACACATATACCATACTAAAATGTGGAAATAGCAAAATGTAGAAAACTTTCCCTCTAAAATTAAAGGAAAAAATAGAAACTCCAGTTTCATTTATATTTTTGATGTCATGGAGGTTCTAGCCAATGTAACAAGGCAAGAATAGATATTTAAATGTGTAAATATATAGATAGAAAAAATACTGTCGCTATTTATAGAAAACATATTTGTATATAAATGGAAAATTCAAAGGAATTAGAAACTTCAATGTCATGTAATTTAAAAGTTCCCTCATTTCCTCTCCTCTCTATAGCATTGTAATAATAAATTAAGTATCTCTATGGTTAAGGAATTTGTGACATACTCATTGTCTTATTGATCTGTAGGTCTATATTTTAATATCAGAACCTTTAAAATTACTATATTGCATGGGCTATACTATAAGTTACTTAAAGGATTTTCCTTATAATTGAGCATTTCTGAAGTTTTTCAGGCAACAATCATGTTCCTATAATCGTCTAAATATCCAGTGTGCCCCACAGGATAATGTGTTCAAGTACTTGGACTCTAGTGGGTTTTGCTGCTTTGGGAGGCTATGGAAGCTAGCTGACAGAGGTAGGTCACCAGAGGCACTCTGATGGTTATGCTTGCTTCTGTTTCTGCCCTGCCCTGCTTCCGGTCTGTCTCGATGTTAACAAGCAGACAGAGAGGATTATCTCACTTTTCCTTCCCAGCCATGATGCACTGTGACTTTATAAAACTGGAAGCCAAAAATTAAGTTTTCCTTCTTCAAATTGCTTCTATCAGGCACTGTGTCACAGTGACATGAAAAGAAATAACACAGACCCAATGCACAGCTTAATGCCCCAAGGGTGTTCTCTATTTAGAAGAATTTCATTGAGGATAAACACTAAAACTGGAATTACTGGAAAGAAGCAGTAACATTGGTAGACTCCATATATATAATATTATTAATATAATATAATATAATATAATATAATATAATATAATATAATATAATATAATATAATATAATATAATATATAATATAATTTCATGTATATATATATAGCTAGAGTTTTTGTGGTATATTCATTTTGAAAGAGTTGATACAAAGTTACATGACTATCACTCAAATACCAGGTTACAAGTCTCCTATCTGTCATTACATAAAAATTAAAATTTCTTTCATTTTATCACATATTATGAATCACATTTTTCTGTCCTTAGCATTTTAACTGCTATCACCTGCCAGTTTTCTAAAGTTGAACTCTTCATAGTAAAACTATTGGTTTTTTACCAACCTATTTGAATCAAATTTTGCCCACTTTTGGCCTCTGAAAATTTTATGAAGTAGATAAAACTCAAACATGTGCTCCTTGCATCAATGCCAAGCCTTAAAAAGTATAATCTTAGAAGAGGTTGCATAAATATCTGTTTTGGTCTACATGATTTAGCCTTTGCAATAGTAACAGTAAGGCAGGCTTGTCTTAACTTCCTGTCCTTCCTGTCTTAGCCTCTTAATACTTGTATTACAGGCATACACCACCATGTGTAGCTAGAACTGGATATTTTAAGGAATTGGGTGTCCATAATATTTTCTTAGACGCTGAAAGGGAATGAATTAGGGGCAAGGTTAACTGTTGAAAGATGTCATGAGCTTCTGGCCCATGGAGTTCATCCAATGCCTACAGCTGGGACGTGTGGTAGATAACCTAAGGAGACATTTGCTCTCATGAGTGCTCTTTCAAACTATTTCAGTTTAAAAATAGTGTAAGGTAGAGGAGTCATAAAACCGAGCAGAAATATTGTTTCTCTCATAGAGCATAGAGCATTACTATTTGAATGGAAACACTTAAATTTCATTCTTTTGTCTTTATTTAAAATATATTTCATTTTTTCATCTAAATAAAATGTTAATTTAAAAGTAACAACAAAGATTTGGGGGGGTAGGAATATTTACATTAATAAAAATCCATGGGAAACTGTTTAAGGGTACTAATTCCCTTGAAAGACTGAAGCATTGTAGACTTTCTATGAAAATCAAGGTGAGTGAGAGAAACATGTCTGTCTTCCAATCGTTACCATTTTTAGCTAAATTTCCAAAGACTTAGGAGCCAACTCCCACTTGCTCCTGAATACCTTCTGAAATGGAGAGAACTTCTTTTCTCTGACACCAAAATATAAAACCCTAAGTGGGCAGGTGTCAAAAATATTCTGATAATTTGAGTAGGGAAACTGAGGGTGACAAAAGAAAGTAGGAATCTGCTTCCAGAAGAAACAATAAACACAGCAGCAAAGGCTGCCATACTTTCTGGACTAATAAACAGCTATTCTGTTCTCAAGTGACAGCCACTGGTGTCCCAATGCTGAGGAACTTCCGTGGAGAAAATCTGTCAGTGAACGGAGAGACTGTAAAAGGGAATGGAAAGAATTGGGGGGGAATAGGAGGGTAGGGGGGAATGTGAGGGTGGGGGACTCATACAGTAAATGAAACTAATAATGAATTGATGCATAAAACCTTTGCTTTTATACAGTAAGCTCCTGAGGAAGCTGAGGGCACCACAAGGTAAGAGGGGCCATGAACAGAAAAAATGGGAGGAAGCCTAACCTCAAGAATAATTGCTCAGGCCTGCATCTCCCTCTCCCAGTTATTGGTTCCTCCCCACACTGAGCTGTTGATCAAAGAGACCCATGAGGTCCCCAAAACGTGACAGACTTCTGTCAAAGCTCTTGAATACCTGCCCCACGCCTAATGTAAGACCCTATTGCTGAAGAAATCACAGAGTGTCATCAAACAACACCAAGAGATCCTGCTAGATCCAGAATGGTAACCAGCAGAGACCACTGATACACAATACAGCTGGTTGTCACAAGAATGCTGAACACACTGCTATATAGAAAAGACCAGCAAGTCAGGAAGTGCTCATCTGTGCGATAGTGACACTAAACCAAGGAGGGTAATCAACGGCTTAATGATTGGCTAAGAGATTCACTCAGTGACAAGGAACCCTTAACTGGAATTGGGATCCATGGCATAATTCTATGGGGACCAAGATCTCGGGCTCTAGGGGAAATTCCCACTACTAGAGAGCTACAGAGAGGCTAGGAGCTAGCCAAAATAGCAAGGTTTGTCTCATTTAACCTATATTGACCTCACTCTCAGATGGAGACTCTGTATTTTTCAGAAGGCAGTGATAGAGCCGGGACAACTCAATTCCACCAACAACATTGGATGATGGCTGACATCCTGGCAGGAGACAAACCACCCCTGGTCTTCACACAGGGCCCAAATGAAACCTACAAGAAAGTGATGAGACAAACAGGAGACCAATCACCACAGCAAGTCTAGTAACCCATGAAAGGTCAATGGAGACAGACACCAATGATACCCAACACAACCCAGGGCAAAGATCCAGAGATACTTAAGATCTCAACAACAAAGCAGACTTAAAATTCACCCACTATGACTCAGGCAACTTAGCGGAAGAGGGGGCAGAAAGATTGTAGGAGCCACGGTGGGGGAGAATATCCAGAGACATTGCCCCCTTAGCAGCAATGCACAAAGGGGGAAGACAAAAAAAGAGAGAAAGAAAAACTGTCTACCTCTGGTGCAGTCCATAACCCCCTAACTTATGGGCAGATCCAATATGCACACCGAGGAAGGACCCCAGTGGGTAGGGAACAGAAAGGAGGGAAAAGGGGACTCCCTTACAAGATTTGTTCATACAATGTATATACTTATTCATAATAAAGATATTTTTTAAAGTAAAGAAAATTCACCCCATCACACAAAAGGGGTCAGAGTCCAGGCACTACTGCCCGCTAGCTGTGAGACCATGAGCAGGTCATGTAACATGTCTAGGATAAGGATCCCAAAAGTATAATGAGATCTGCAGGCAACACTGACCTTCTCTGTCTGCAAGAAGAGTGACATTTACAACATGATACTATCATGTTTAACATGACCCCAAATATAACACAGTTACATGACTTAGAAATAAGCTTTTAAAAAATTTATGAGGCTCACATAAACGAGTTGCTTAAATATTATGTTACCACATCTTCCATAAGGCATTCTTTTCTTCCTCTTTGCTCTGATGTTTTTATTTTAGGTGTGTGAGAGAGAGATGTGTGGTGTATGCACATGCATGTGCCCCTGCAGGACACCATGTGCTTGTCTGTGGCAAGGGTCACTCACCTTCAGTGGCCAGAGTAGAAAGTTGGGTACCCCGTTCCATCCATCTTCTGCCCATTCTTATTGGAACTAGAGCCTCTTACTGAGAACACACCTTGTCATTTTTTCGGAAGCCCTGGCGATTCCCAGGTCTCTGTTGCCCCTTGTGGGACCTGGGTTACAGGCACACATGCCCAGCTGTGCTGTGGTATCTGGAGATGTGAATTCTGTTATTCTCAGGCCTTCATGCTTGCATAAGAAGTGCACTTAACCAATGAGCCATCTCTCCAGCCCTTCCCTATAATCTTTAAAAGCTTCCATCAGTGCATAAGCATAAAAATACTCCTATTCCCGTCTGTAATGTGTATCTCAGAGGGTTTTCCCAAGCTGAGCCTATTCCCATGATCAACATTCATATCCTATTTCTCCTATGACCAAATTACTTGGAAAGCAGTCCTGGTGGACAAACCCAATTAGAGTAATACAATCCAGCTTCAACTTCTGGCTCTAACTAGAATTTTCTGGTTGACTTCTCTGCATCCTTCGGGGTCTTATAAGTTTCTTCATCTGGAAACTAAGAGCAAGACAATGCTATACCATTTGCTCCACTGTAGAGTTTGGGGACAGTACTGCAAGCCACCAAACTGGTTTTCCTATAGCCCCCCTCTTTGGCTCCATGCATCCAGAACCTTCTGGATTTCACCTAGCCTCTCTACTTAGTTCAGTTTCTACCAGCCCTTGGAATGTAGGCACTGCCCAAGACTCCATTGTGACCCCTTCTCTTCTCACCTCACGCTTTCCCAACAGTGCTTTCCTAGTCCATTTCATCTGACCATGTCAAGAGTGTGAGTCTCAGATATAAAATGCCACCCCTGGCTTTCCCCACCCCAGCCCAGGGTCATCAACCATCTACTGCTGGTGCCCTGATGAATCAGTCTCAGCCCATCATACAGAGCATTCCCTTTCTTTCTATTCTGAGCATCTCTTCCAATCTCCCATGGAAGCGATCAGGACATGGTGGGATTTCTCTAGCCTACCTGCCAAGTCTTGTGAATTCTCCCACTACCGTGTCCTGATAACTTCCTGAACAGCCTTCTCCATCATTTCTCATTGCTAGAAGCCCTTCTCTAACATTGACTTTCCTATTAACATGCCAGATGATGACAGTGCTGGCTTCAGGGGTCCTCCATGGCATGTGGAATGAAGAGCAAACTCCTCAGTCTGCCCAGTGAACTCCTCCTTTCCAGAGCTTTCCATCGAGAAAGAGAGGCATACTGTTATGCTGGTGTCTCCTTGCACTGTACCTACACTTCCATAAATCTTGTCCTTTCCATGGAACTTTCTGCCTCTTCTCTACCTAAAACAGTGTGAATCCTTTAGGGAAGTTTAAATTCCTCTGATCCTCACTACAAGGACAAATCATTCCTTCATCTCAGAGCCAACAGTTCTAGAAAGCACATAAATAAGAACTTAAAAACAAAATTACTTTGTGCCAAATATTCTAATAGATACTTTACAAACTACAATGCATTTAATTCTTGTCAATTTAATACCTATGGCAATGTTATATTTTGGAGAAAAGAGGGATAGTAATGACTGCATGATTTTTTTTCACATCTTACTGCAACATAAGAGCCAGGGTCAGAATTCAGGGCTTTGCAATTCCAACTTTATTTTTCTTTCATGTTTTGCAAGATAATTTACACAGTAGTTGTTTATGCATTCCTTCCCCCAAACACTGTCAGCTTCTAAATGTGGATTATTTCAGTCAACAACTTTAACCCTGAAAAAACATACACACACCTACTTATGTTATCTCCACAATAATTTGTCAATAAGTGAAGAAGTGAATGGGTAAATGGCTACTGGGACTCATTCAAAAATGAACACACAGATCTTTTGATAAATATTAATACAATATGAGCATCCATGTTCCTGTAGAACTTTTAAACTAAACAACAAAAAACGACACCAATGGCAGCCCACCAGTAAGGCATCGATAAATTTAGTATATTTCTCCCTTTCCAAAGTAAGAAAATACGTCTCTCAATAATAATAATAACAATAATAATAATAATAATAATAATAATGTAAATGTAAATGGGTTAACTAGTTTGAGCTGCAGCCAAAACTGAGGGAAATTCAGTCAGGAGAAGGCCCATTCTAAAATTTTTGTCTCTGATTATTTTGCAAGTGACCTGGCACCTGGGGTATTCTTTTGTATAATCCATTTTGAACTTTGCTATATAAACAAATGGTGTATTGCTGATATTCCCAGGGGGTCACACACATATTCTCCTCTCCCCCTCCCCATTCCACTGAGCACCATGCCTTCCTCATTGGGGCTGTTGGTATTCACTTGGAGTCATGAATGCATCACTGAGCCTTGGGGGGTTCTGGGGAAACAATGCCTCAAGATACTTCTTCCCACCCTGTGGCTTTTACAATCTTTCTGCCCCTCCTCCACAATGTTCCCTGAGCCTTGGCAGGTGTGTTGTAAGTTTACTTTAAGGCTGAGTTTCTGCAGCCTCTGGATTACTGCTTTGATGAGTTTTGAAAGTCCTCAGTATCTATCGCCATCTCCCTGGAGCTGGTTGTCAGGCTAACCGTAAGAGCAGCACTCATGATTGTTGTTTCTCTGTGATGTTGCTCAAAACCCTGGCCATCTTCCATCCTGAACAGTCCTCCTCCCATTAGAGGGCACCAGCACTTCCCACTGCCTTGGCCCTTAGTAATGCTTTGGTTCCTGTTTCTCTTCAAGATGGGTCAGAGTCTCTTGCATGGGTTCTGAGAACACCACCAATATCCTCTCCACCTATGGTGGCCAAATCTCCACAGCTCATTTTGTTGCTGTTGGTTGTTGTTACAAAGCAGTACATTCCCTTTGTTTCTGTTCATGCATTTGTTCCCTTCCTGGCAATGAAGATAGAGTAGTGACAGTATGAAAATAGTCACAACCCTGCTGGAATTCATCAATCTGTAGGGATTTTTTTTTTGTTTTAGGAAACTAAAGAATCAACACATGTGGCCTAGAGTAGGAAGTTAATTGGAAATAATCAAAAATAGATCTTCCTGAAGCATTTCCTGGAGGTGAAACCTAATAGAAGCTATTGCCTTTCAAATGCTCAATAAATAACCTATAGATTAAATTTCAAATATTGCTAAGAGTAAATATTTTAGAAATCTTTCAGGTTTGTTTTATTTTAGCATATGGAAAATTCTAGAAAGAACCAGATGCATGCAAAAGGAAAAATGGAAATAGACAGGGTAAAGTATTTTTAGACAAAGTGCCAAACAGGCTCAAAGGAAAGGTGGTCCACATGCAAGCAGAGGGTATAAAATGGAACTAGAAGGTTTCCAGAGGAACAGCCAGTGGAGAAGAAAAGGCCCAACGGATGCTGTATCTTCTTCCCATGTTCCAGAATGCTATTTAACCTACTGCTCATGGGGACAGGGTAGGGAGAGGGGGATGTATCTGAAAGTTCTCAGAATGCATCCTGCATTTATCACAAATGTTGAGTAACTGCAGAATTTTCTATGTGAATAGAGAAGTTCTTCACTCAGCAAAAGAGAAAAAAAATTAGGTAACTGTAGCGTTGTTTTACCTTCTCTCTGAAAAGCTAATAACTGTGATGTCTGCCAATTCAGAATAGAAATATTTAAAAACAAAAGAATCTAATTTAGAGCACTCTCTTTAAAAGCCAGCTAAATGTATCAACAAAAGAGACTATTGTTTCAACTGTCTTTGTGTTGTTTTATTCTCTTCCTATCCCGTAAAGAAAAAGAAAGGGTATCTTAAAAGGAATGTGAATAATGGAAAACTCTAGAATTTCACTAATGTTGTAAATGGGCTTTCTTTGCATGTATATGTGTGTGTGCATGTGTATTCATAACATATTGTGAGTGCACATGTGTGTGTGACCTGTGTAAAGGCCAGAGTTTGATGTCTGGAATCTTCCTCAGTCACTCTTCACCTTATTCATTTACTTAGTTACAAACTATAGTAGACAGCTTTCCCATTGCTGTGATAAAGAACCCAACCAAAAGCAAGCTGATTGAAGGAATGGGTTTATTTTGGCTTAAAGTCTCAAGGGGAAGTTCCATGATGGCAGGGAAAATGATGGCATGAGCAGAGGGTGAACATCACCTCCTGGGTAACATCAGGTGGACAACAGCAACAGGAGAGTGTGCCAAACACTGGCAAGGGGAAGCTGGCTATGATATCCATCACCCTGCCACCAACAACACAGCTCCAACAAGCTTCCAATACCCAAACTGCCATTAGCTGGGGATCAAGCAAGCATTCAGAGCACATCAGTTTGTGGAGGACACATGGATGAAACCATCACAATCTGCCCCTGGACCCCACAAACTAATAATCATACATGATTTAAATTACAATGCATTCAGCTCAATTTTAAAAATCCCCATAGTTTTTTATCCATCCCAATAATATTCAAACATCCCCATAATCTAAGGTCTTTCTTTAGCTGAGCTGTGATACCCCAAAACAACAAACCCACAATGCCACAGAAGATTCGTGCTGCAAAAGACAGCATTGGGCATGGCAAAGAAAGATTGAACCAACACAAGATTAAAGGGCAACATCAAACTCTATCTCCAAGTCCATAATTCCAACCAGTAACAAGTCTCCTAGAGTTCCAATTCTGCCCTTCCAGCTCGGCTACTCTCAGTCCAGGAAAACATCTGACGGCTCAAGCTCCTTAGCAGCCATCCCATAGTCCTGGCATTTCCACTGGGTCTCCACTGCAACCCACAGTTCATCCTCATGGTCCCATCTGGCCTGCATACAGGCAACCTAACACACATGCTTCACACTGCCCATGGCCATTTTTAAAAAATAACCTTTCTTCCCTCATTTGTGATACTCCATAGTACCAGGTAGGATACCAATTTGTTAATCCATGGGAGAACAAAGCCAACTTTGAAGAGCAGGAAAACTTCAGCATTCGGGCCCCTTACTTCAAAAGAGTCCTTATTCTTCCTGCTATCACAATGCAGATCACCTGGCCCAATCTCAATGGTTGTCATCTCTCAAACAATTGCAGCTGAACAGGCAGCAGTATCAGCCCAAAGATTTCATTTCTTTCTGTGCCATCTCCATCTGCTCACACCAGTCCATTTTTATACAAACAACCCTGCACAAGTTCTCAGGACACAGGCAGGCAGAATGCAGCAAGCCTCTCATACAAACCACTTCTGGCACAGTCCTGACAAAGTTTTTTTCCTCACCCTTGTAAGTCAAACCTCACAGCTGACGGTCCTTACTGCATTCAGGTCTTTCAACTCTGATCAGAATGGTCCATAAAGCTGTACTTACATCCCTGCAAGGATTCTGATAGCTTGAGGTTTCAAATCCATCTACATTCCTCCTATAAATCAATTTCAAAAGGTCAAAGGCCTCAAAATCAGAGTTCTAGAAGCTATGAAAGAAAGCTGCTGCAGTTAGCTTTCTTGTTGCTGCAACAAAGAACCCAACCAAAAGCGGCTAAGGGGAGGATTGAGTTTATTTGGCTTATGGACTAGAGGGAAGCTCCATCATGGCAGGGA
This sequence comes from Zapus hudsonius, assembly GCA_004024765.1. NCBI lineage: Eukaryota > Metazoa > Chordata > Mammalia > Rodentia > Dipodidae > Zapus > Zapus hudsonius. Next base: position 332 of record PVHP010010785.1, on the reverse strand, counting down.
AAATGATGGCATGAGCAGAGGAGTGAACATCACCTCCATCACAGCACTGCAAACAACAGCAGGAAAGTGTGCTAAACATTGGCAAGAGGAAGCTGGTTTATAACACCCATAAACATGCACCCAACAACACAGTTACAACAAGGTTATAATACCCAAACTGACATCAGCTGGGGATTGAGCGTTCAGAACACATTCATTTGTGGGGAACACCTGGATCAAACCATGGCACTTATTGATTTCATAAGATTTCTCACTGAACCTGGAGCTCATCCTTTGGGTTACACAAGCTAGTCACGTACCAAGCCCAAGGGATCTTCCTGTCTCTGCCTCAC
>PVHP010010784.1:36897-46907 GCA_004024765.1 Zapus hudsonius | reverse complement strand
GTTTTTGCAGATTTTAAAGGGATGATTTTAGGCATGATAGGCAATAGATTTATAAATCCCCAAATATGCAAACAAAATAGGCTTTCAATAAGGTTTATAATCTTTCTCCCATTAAACACAACTTATTTCATAAAATATTGTGAGTTCCTGATAGGACATAAGGAAGTTGCTATAAACTCAGAAATATTCATACATAGAGTTTTAGTAATATTACCATTCTCAGCATGACTAATTAGGTGTTGATTCATTCAATTTTGAAAGGTAACATTGCTTTCAAAAAGTAAAGCAACAAATGAAACATGCATAGGAAATGAAAGTTTATTCCTTAGGCCCTTTGTGCAGTAGACATCTCAACAAGGAGAAACTGTTTTCTTTCCTTGAACTCTCTGTGATCTTCAAGGCACTGGAAAATTGTAATTCTTCATCATTACATGGAGAAAAGTCATGTGAGCAAAAAGTATTTATGGTGTTAATTTCCTAGGAGATATGCTAGAGTGAGGTAACTCACCCTGTGAAGGAAAAGATGTGGTCCATCAAGTATCATGACCACTTTCCAAGTTGCAAGAATGGATGGAGTTCAGTACCACAAATGTAATTTTTCCTAGTCTAATCTGGTTCCACTTTGATTAGGTGTCAGATAAAGGCAGCAATGCAAGCAGAATGTCTTCTCTGATAAAGCCACATTATTATTATAGACCTTCACCTGTACTTTTCACTCTGTAATGTTTGCCAAAGTCAGCTCCTCTCAGTTCTGAATACTTATGAGACATGGGATTCCATTGAAGGCAGCACTACCGAGCTGCCCTCTTGATCACATGATGGAGAAATTGAAAAAGTACTCTCTTCCACATCTAGCATATCTGTGGTCAAGAAAAGATAGGAAAAGATGACACATTCATTTATTTAAGCTAATATGTTCAGTTCTAAATGTCAGAAAAAAATAGATCAAAAGCAAGATCATAATGCCTGTGTCAAAACAAGGCAGTGATGATCTTGTAGAAACTCACTGGTAAGTGTTTAATAACACAGTTGATGGGGATAACAAAGAGAACTATTTAAAAGAGCCTTTCGACCAAAACTAGAGTGCCTTTCTTATATTCCCTTATTCCCTTTGTGAAAACTATATTATCTAAGAGATTTAAAAATTATTTTATTTATTTGCAAGCAGAGAGATACAGAGGAGAGAGAGAGAAAAAAAAAAAGAAGGAGAGACAGAGAAAGAGAGGATGGATGCACCAGGGACTTCAGCCACTGCAAACAAACTTCAGTGTATGAGCCCCTTTGTGCATCTGGTTTATGTGTGTACTAGGGGGAATTGAACCCGGATCATTGGGATTTATAGGCAAGCACCATAACCTCTGAGCCATCTCTCCATCCCTAGGAGATTATTTTTTACAAAACAACAGAAAAAAATGGAAGCACAGAACTAAGAAACAGTAAAACCTTCCAAGTTTCAATTTGAAAATTAGTGTGAAGATTCGTGTACAAGGAGCAGGCTGAATGCCAGTATATGAAATCCAGAGGCAGCTGAACTCCCCCACTTCTACTTGTCTTATATAAAGGCAGTGAAATACATCCTCAGGTGGGAAGCCAGCCTGTCTGTCCTTTTATTAGTACAATAACCTACAAGTTTGAGTTGTGATACACTTCTTATCTTGAGGTCCCATTTAATGACTTTGACCTTGTAATCTAGCCCCAACTTTCTTGCCTTGGATTTCACTTTGATTATGGTTTTCATTATGTTTTCTGCTGACTGCTTAGATTTTTACTTAGCTGACCTGACTGCCTCCTCAGATTCTCTGATTCACTGCTTCTCACAGCCTAGTTATACTTGCTACCTTTGATTATCTGTAAGATCACACACTTCCTTCCCTGATGGTTAACCCTGGAATGGGTAGGCAGGCATGCACTGATGATGAAAGTTGCCTAGTCTGGATAATAGCTAAAGAAACAATTGACTGTGTTTCTCTGTCCCTTTTATAGTCAGAATGTGCTAGAGATTTTCCTCTTAGAGTTCCTAAGCTGTTTCCCTGGAGTCTGCTATCAAGCCTTTTCCTTAAGGGGATGGGATGGGTGTGTGGGGGGAGGAGGATTGTCTTTAAGCACGAGATCATCGAAGAAGACAAAGGGCAGTTACTACTGCGTAAAACTCAGCTCTCATAGAGAGCACCTTGCTTTACTCGTTGAATCAATATTCCTATTTTCTAAAGGAGCAGAGAAGTTAAGGGAGGTGAATGGAATTCTGGTCTGATTCAAGGCAAGGCTCAGAAATAATGGCCTGAAGCTTGGTTATGCTGGTCCTTCACCCAAAAGTCACCTCTGAATCCTGATAGCTCTGCTGAGCTCATGTACGTGGGTGGCCACTCTCCTACGTTTTGCATCAAATCACATAAGTGCATCTAGGTGCCCTTCTCTGGTTCACGTTCCCATCTGCATCCTTTGACGTCAAGACACAATTGAAAGGAAAAAAAGAAGTGGCATACATTTCCAACTTACAATTTTTTAAAACTATGCCGATGCTAAGTACATGTTATAATTAGATCAAGGAAAATTTTAAGTGATTTATTTATCTGTATAGATTTAGCGTCAGAAAAAGAGCAGAAAATAAAATTATTTTTTGAGAAAAATTCCCAAATGAAATAGCTTGCTAATTTAGGGTATAAAAATAAGTGTTATGAAGATCTAATTTGATAGACCTGAGTGGAGAGGTGTGTCATGATTTACTATCATTCAATTTGTTATTTGTTAAAAAATATAAATTGGATTTATATAATTATAATATTTGAAATATCTGTTATGTTGTGTTGAATTTTTTTATCCAGTAGTTTTTGACATTCCAAAAATTATCCATTCCCTAATTCTATCCTTAGCTCTATATTCTTATTTTCATCTATTTTGCAAGTCTTCTTGTAATGAATTTACCCATTTCTGGATCATAATTTTTTTTGAAAATGCCAATATAGGTCCAGATTCTGAGTGGAGCTGTTTGGGTCTCCTAATTCAGGGTGAGGTTATTGATCCTGAGGTGAACTCTTTTTGCAAGTGTACACTCTTCTGTTCATATGAGGTGTTTCTTCTTTTATAATTAAAGAAAAAAGTTATAATGTTTACTTACCTTTCTTGGTATTTGGAATAAAATATGCAAGTCTTCCAATAAAGATATGTCACCTCCCTTAAGCCACGCCTCCCCTAGCCATCCTCAATATTATTGGCCAAGTAGGATGAGAGTATTCCATGTGATCGTGAATATCAAACACCAAGGTGTGGGTAAAAGTCATTTCTCTCTCAGTTTGACTCTGGCTAGAAAATGGCCAAGAAGAAAAGTGCCAGTAATTATTCAAAGTCTAGTATTTAAGAATCCATAGGGGACATTGCAATGTTACAACATAAAAGATGGAGAGAGCAGATGTGTGTGTGTGTTTGTGTGTGTGTGTGTGTGTGTGTGTGTGTGTGTGTGTGTGTGTGTGTGTGTGCTTGCTTCTGTGGCTTTCAGTGAATAGGATGATTTCATGACATGAACTTTTGTCAAAAGTTCTTTTTGATGAGCCATCATGTGACATTCACATTCTTCTGTCACCTTGAAGGACTCTGGATGAACTTAGCCTGAACTTGCATTTACTTGTTAACAAAACAACGCAAACATTTCCAAATATGCAACTTAGTTTGGGGGATTTTTTTCCCTCTTAACTAATGACAAATTTCAAAGTGAATTATTTTCCTATTTCTGTAGCAAACTTGTCCTATTTTTTTTGCTCACTTACTGAAGTATAAGGGATGACAAGTTTCCTTTGACAAGGTTTTAATTAGTTTCCATATGTGATACTCTTATACCATGTGGTCCTGAAATTTTCTTTTTGTATGAAAAAAGGCCACTTATATTCTTTTAATTATTTACCTGCTTCAGTTCTGATATTCCCCAAACAGATGGCTTTGACACCTTTTTTTTTTCTTTTATGCTTGTTTTTGCTTCAGATGCTTGCTCTCATTCCAGGGAGTGTGGAGAACCAGCTTGCTTTCTGAGCAACTGTATTAAGAGGGAGGGGGTGGGTAAAAGATCAAGTGTAGATCAAGGGAAGGATTTTCTGCAGTTAAATTCAATTACTCACAATGACCGAAATGAATTCAAAATTGCCTTTGTGGGGAGTGAATGAATGCTGTCTCTTGACCTCTGAAGGTGCAGAACTTGAAAAGCTTTTTTCATGATGAACAAAATTTGATTATTTTTTTCCCAGTGTGGGAGCTGGAGCTGGATAGGAGAGAAGGACATTGCTTGGTTTTGTCTTATTTCTTTCATGATGGGGAGAGAGGACAACATTGTTGTGCACTGCACTTAGCTCTTTGAGATGCAGTCACCCAGCAGCCAGGTCTGGCAAGGACACGTCTTCTAGCAAGGCAGATGTGACATTTATCTGACAGGAGTGATTTATGTGAAGACAGCTTCTTTCCCATTCTTGTACATTGAGGATAACAGCCACACTGCTTCTTGGGAGTCAAAAGCAGGGAACTGACCAGTTTCTCCTCTTCCTCCTTGGTCCAATCTTTGTGTGCTTGGCAGAGAGAGGTGCTCTCTGGCAGGTTGGGAGGCTAGGCATTAACCCTTCCCTGGATCCAGGATGCATATGGCTACCACAAGTGCTCTTAGACCTCTGCCAGCTGGGGGCATTTCTTTTGTCTGCTTTTTTTCTTTTGTGCAACTTCATTTTTTCCCCTGATGCACTTCCTTTGGAATTCATAACAAGGACTTTGATTCTTACTCACCTAGTTTTACCCAAATTCTTCTTTTGATATAATTTACAAAAGTCTCGCAATCTGAAGTAGGCTTTAAACAAACACATCAAGAGCTAGGAATATTGATTTTTAAAAATATTTTACTTATTCATTTTCAAGGAGAGAGAGACAGAGAGAGACAGAGACAGACACACACACACACACACACACACAGAGAGAGAGAGAGAGAGAGAGAGAGAGAGAGAGAGAGAGAGAGAGAGAGCACCAGAGGCACCACCTTGTGGGTCTGGCTTATGTGGGTCCTGGGGAATTGAACCCGGGGCCTTAGGCACTGGAGGCATGTGCCTTAATTGCTGAGCCATCTCTCCAGCCCAGGAATATTGATTTTTAATTATGCCATGAATACATGTCACTTAATACTCAGTGCCCAGTTACTCCCCTTCCTCAGGCCCCCCACCACAGGTAACTTTCTGACTTCATCCTTTTTCCTTTGTTTTAGCAGGTGTGGCCATGTAACATCACGAGAAAATGCAATATCATTACCCTTTTATTTCTGCCATCTCTTTTACCAGAACACTCTAGGCTTCTCGGTTTCCTTAGGCTGATGGCTTTAGAAAATGGCCCTCTAGGCTTCCACCTCCACCTTCCTGCTCAGATATGTCCTTGATGAGTGAGTAGTTTAACACAGTACTTTGTTGTGTTTTGTGTTGCTAGAGATTGACCCTGATCCTTGTATATGATCAGGCAAGCTATCTACTACCCAGAAGCCTCAGCCCTGAAGGTGCAGTTTTGGATGAATGCAAAATTCTAATGTGGAATGTAGCTTTTCTTCTGTACTTGTAAAATCAAACCTCTGGAAATACTGGGCAACACTTCAAATCCGATGGCTTGTGTAACCCCTGAAATCCTCTCCTGTGTGGGTTCCACTTCCAGCAGTTACAGAACTCTGACCCAATGGCAGCTGTCATTCTGCTCAGTCTCACTCAGCTCTCACACCACCCACTTCCTTTTCAGAGTTTGGTCTCTACTCTCTAGACATCCTCTCTCCTTCCTTTTCAAGTGTTTCCTTGAGTTCATTTTTCTTTTCATAGATATGTTTTTTTAAAAACCTTATCTAATTTGTTGGTTTCAATTGTTCACTTCTAAGATATCTCAGGTTTGTACCTTTTAGACTGACAAATCTTGGCTGTGTATCAATATAATACACAAAGTATTTGGTTAATCAGTTATTTTTGAGCTTTCTGCTCAGGTCAAAATGCTACAAAGTGTCTTATGTTTGTCCATTTCTTGTCTGGTTGTCACCTCCTTCTTTATGCTGCCACATCTGCTCATGTCTCTATCAGTCTATACTGGTTACCGGAAATGCCCGTGACTTCAGTCTTAATTCTACTAATCCTTGGCATTCTGCTGTTAACCTAAATTTTCTCTATCCAGGGTAACAGTAGCTTTCATAATAAACGCTTAGATTTCAGTGACAACATGATAACAATTAGTTGCATATCATACAAGCTTCTGGGAGAATTCCAGGCAGTGAGGGTAGTTTATTGGCTCACAATAGAGTGTCATATACCAAAAATTCAAGGCCCTCAGAGTTGTGTTGGTTCTCTGCACTCTGATAGGATGCTGATCCAAAGGCCTGGAAAAGGTCACTGTGCACCAAGCTGGTGACAGCAATCCCTTCTACTGCCAACCCATATGGCAGCACTCACTCTTACACGGCCACACGTCACGAAAGCAGGTCTCTAAAACAAATTTGTTGCCACTTTACTGTGATAAACTTATAATGTTCAAGAAAACAAGACAATGATAAATATGCCAACAGTGAAACCACTTGGGGCTACAGTATGCTTTGAATAACTTTTTGGTAATAAATTTAATTTCTTTAACAATATAAATGTGTCCCACCTGTGCATATATCTTACAAATCAGAAATTACACATAAAATAGTGGACATACTTGCCTGTATTTATATATTGTCTAAAAATTTAGCCTATTATTATTGACTCAGTACCTCCAAATTTCGGTTTTGTCTTTCCTTACCTGTGAGGTGGTTACAAGGTATTCAATGCTAATTTATCACTGTCCTCTTTCATAACTCATGGACAAAAATAGCAAAAGAAGTAGGGGGGGGGGGGCTTAAGCATACTACTCTAGGCTTTATTCCATACCTCCAAATGATCTTAAGTGAAAACAAAATTTACAACCAACACAGGACTCACTGCATGCAAAATGCTGTTATTTTCTTGGGAACACACATAATTTATATGACCAATGTTAACAACCCCCTTTTAGCTATGAGCAAAGATCACAGCAGAGGATTTAGAGTATATTGTATGAATTGAAGTTTATCTTTAAACATCTTTTCAAATACAGGGAATAAAGATGTGATGGTTAGGTTTTGTTGTCAACTGGATCTTTTTAATTATTTTGACTGGGTCTCTGAGGATGTTTACAGGAAGGTAGCCTCTCAGCAAGGGGAAGTATGTAAAGAAGCTCAAAGAAGCTAGAAGTAAACATCCTTTCCTGTGTGGGCAGTGCAGGAAGGAAAGTCCAGAGACTCAGGAAGCCATTAAGTCCGGGGAAGTGTTGTAAGACCCCACCCTAAGGTTATATAAAGGGAAAGAAATTCTCTCCTTGGCCGCCCTGCCTGTTTCCTGTTCTGTGTGTGTGGTGTAGGTGATGGGTTTTTCTCTCTGCTTGGACCTGTGAAAGAGGGCCAGCCTCTTTTGCTGTAACGGAACTTCCCCTCAATCTGTAGTTTCAATAAACACTTTCCTTTCCCAAACTGTGCCTGGAGTGAAAGGTCATGACAAAGCTTCCTGAAATCTCCTCTTACTGTGGACTGTTGAACCTCTATTTCTGAGCACAACTCTACATGAAAACAATGAACAGCAGGTGCTCTAGCAGCTCTCTATGTATAAAGAAGCATTATTCAATCATCTGCATGCTGTACACTTTCATTTCCATAATGATCAGCTAGTAATTTCCTTTCATGTGCTAGTGACATAAATAGCAAGATTAACTGTCCACAAAGATTTGCTTTACTCAAACATTTTTGCTCAAGAAACTGATTTGTTTATGTGTTTTAATTGATTTTTGAAACACATATTTCTTTTCTTACAAATAGAAATAAACACATTCATTCATGTAATGTTCTTCAACTTAAAAATCTCTCAAAGAAATTTTACGGAGTAAACAAATAGCATTTTTTAATCATCCAAAATCCCCAAAACATGGACTTGAAAGGTGTCTTCCTTTAATAATTTTGGTCATCCACAGAAGTTGAGCATAAGTATTTTGGAATAGATTTGCTAGTTGGGAAGCTTAGCTGTATTTCAGTAGTGGTGTTAAAACCTAGATGTCAATCCAGGTAAGATGGTTATAGAAGATATTCCAAAAATGTTACTGAACTATACAGTAAGATATTATCATGTGTAAATTTAATGAAAATTTTCTTCATTTTAGAAGACATGGTTAAGAGAGCTATAATAAAATATCTATTATTATTAATATTAATATTTTAGAATTTAAGCAGTTTCTCTCCCATCCACTTACTCCCATCATGGAGAAATCGTCTAACACAAAGATAATGCAGTTTCCTTAAGCAAATCATTGCATTAGGCATAACAATTATGAAAGTTAATTCAAAATAACTGACAAACCAAACATGCTGAGTTCCTCCTTTTATTCTCATTCCTCTAATTTACTTAAACATCAACTGAGAAAATAGCTTTCCTCTTTTAGAATATTTTGAAAAATAAAAATTATAAAACATAAACCTCCCATATTTTTTAAGGTATCAGAAACTTGGTCAAACAATTGCACGTTTTATAATGCAGTCCAATTGCAGTTGGATTGTCGGTATGCTGAGGAAAGCTCCACAAACACATTATTTTGACTTATATATTTTTGCATCAGCAAAGTTGCACCTCAAATCTCCATCTTAGCTCACGGGATAAGACACGGACAATCAATATTGCTAGGACTCTTCCCTTCAGACTTGATTTCCAGGTATTGAAGAGAACATATTATTAATGGGGTGAATTCACTTCATATAGTTTACTCAGCAAATGAAAAACAGCTTTTGTTAATAAAGATAAACAGTAAGTGTTGACTCAGTGAAACAATTCTATATTTTTCTGGAGTGTTTCACTGGTAGAAAAAATGTGCCAAATAAGATATGTATTTCCACTGTCTTTTCACTTTCTATGATTTATTTTAAAACGTTTCTGAGGAGGTTTTATGAGAAGGCAGGATAGGTCATAGAAAGACAAATAGGCATGGCCTGAATTATCTTGGAATAAGGTACATTGCCATCACCAGTCAGGGAAGCAAAAATACAAAGTCTGCTACTTAAATACGTGTTGTCTCTGGCCAGAGAGAGTCAAGACAGCTAAGTTCCATTTGGACACTTGAGGATAGAGGAACATCATTTCAAAGAACAAAGAAATATGAATTCAGAAATGAAGTAAAGAAATGTAATTGATAAGAAACAAACGGAAACAAAATGTACATGAGGTCAGTTGCAGTGGCAGGATCCCGAAGACAAGAGTAGGAGTTGTGTGTGATTACGAGGTTAGATTAAGAAATTATTATATTTTTGCATTGCACTTGATTGATTGAAGAGGACAAATAACTGAGAGGGAAATACCAATTAAGAATTCACTAAAATTAAGCATCTAGACTGACAGTTTAGGGCCTGAGGTTAAGGTTAACCTGTCCAACTAATATATAACAATTTTTGTTTCTACTATAGTACTCAGCAAAATTATTAGCTTTATATGGGTTAAACTTGATTTTGATTTATTGAAAAGTGAAAGTAACCTGTCGGAACGAAGCTGTCAGTGAGGTCACACAATTCACACATAAACACGGAGGCTAAAATCTCCAATCTCCAGTGGTCCTATACCAAAGGCAAGAGCAGGTGCTGTATGAGGGCAGCACTGTCCCCCATCCCAGGCAGGGGGAAAGCTTGTTCCTCAGAAAGATGTGTCTGACAGAAAAAGGTTTCAGTGAAGATGTTTGTTAAGAGTCACTTTCCCTCAGTGCTCATGGGAAGTTGGGTGGAGCCGAGGGAGAATTCAACTGCAAAAGCAATTATCTTAAAGACCTTGAACAATCCTGTGAGGAGTTATGAAGGTGAGATGACTTTCTAACGTTGTCCTGGACTGGGGGAAGGGGGTTCGTTTCTGTTCAAACATATATAACATTCCCTAAGTGAGCAGGTAAAGGGCAGAGAGCATCCACTATGAGTATTGTCTCCAGGTGGTTAAGGGTCAGTT
>PVHP010010784.1:7220-36797 GCA_004024765.1 Zapus hudsonius | reverse complement strand
CAAATATGTTCTTCAATATTTTAAGGTTATACTGTAATCAACATTTCAGGCACGGTTTTAAATTTTATATTTTTATTCAAATTTGTTCTCTATACTTTAAGTCTCATTTCATTTTTTCTTCCAGGGCTTCTCTCTGTTGCCCAGGCTAGCTTCAAACTCAGAGGCATCCTGCACCTCACTCTTAAATTTGCAGATGACAGGCATGCAACACCTGAATGACTGAGGACGTTCTTTGGATGTATTTAACTCTCCATGCTTTAGAGATAAATATGAAAATGGATTCTATAAATAATAGAATATATCCATTTCTGAAAATCTTCTAGATGATTATGGCTTTATTCATTCAAGTTCATTCATGTTCTCAATGTAACAGGAATTAGTTTGCTGCCTAGATGCCTGAAATGAAATCACCAATGATTTCTCATGAGTCGAAAGATTAATGTTAGCATGCTCAAAGCCTAGCTTCTCCAGCAATGTTACCCAGTGAATCACAACTTTACAATAAAGTCTTCCTCTGGGTTTATAAGGTACCAATATGATCTGGGTCAGGATATACTTCATTGGCCAGAGTAATCCTGGGAGCTGAATGAGACAGGCAGGGATCATGAAATTGCCACTGAGGGACGATTCCACAGCAGGTGGTCAGAGATAATTATGGAACTGGGCACAGTGACTGGTGAGTTTTGATCTGCCACGGTTGGAATAGGCACTCTTTGCCTATTCCTTCCTGGCAGAACATTCAGGTAGAATGCAGCAGAGATAGCTATGGTGACAGAGGGAACAAGGAGGCCAAAGGTTCCGTCTTCTGACCTGTGCCAAATGATTTCCCCTGGGCTAAGAACAAAAGGTTGTTAATGAAGGACAGAATCTGTGCCATGTCTATCCTGTGTTCTTATATCGACATTAACAGATATATTTGTTAACTATCTATTACAGTCCAGCCACTTTTCTGTGTATCAATATTTGCAGCTACTATTTGAAACCAGAGTTAGTGTTATCAACTTTCAACACCCCATATTACATAGGCATGGCAGATGTAGGTTAAAAATTCCAATAGAACAACCCACTTCATAGCTTTCATTTAGAGGCATGCACTCTAGGTTGTGCAAAGGAAATACATTTGTAACTTAAAAAGAAATGACAGATGCTAGCTCATGTACCTTGGGATTCAGAGTCAATAGTAGCATCTCACAAATGTAAAATGCATAGGAATGTGACCCAAAGCTGACATTAAGAACTATACTTATTACACATTTTTTTCTGTATTTTTATTTCAGAAAGAGAAGGCAGCAAGGTTTACCATATTGCTTACTGCCATGTCCTATCAATTGTATAAACTATAAGTGAAGATTTTATATTAAGCCACCCCAGGCCTGAGGCAAAACCCTCTTGCTGAAGAAACCACAGAAAGCCATCAATCAACATCCAGAGACCCTTTGAGGCCCAGAATGGTATCCAGCCCCCAGATGGCAGTTAGTGCAGTGCTGGAAGGCACTGCATAAGCTGCCAGCTGGTCAACAACAGCTAGAGCCAACAGAGACCACTGACATGAAACACAGCCTGTTGCCATGAGTAAGCTGTACACACTCCCTACTGGGAGAGAACACCAAACCAAGAAATGAACACTTGTGCAATGGAGGAGCCAAAGCCTGGGGGAGGCAATCAACAAATTTTAAATTCGGCCAAATATTCCACTTAGTGAGGGGGAGCCCTTAACTGGAACTGTGGACTTAGGGAGATATGTCCTGGGAGCCGGACTCTTGGGCCCCCCATGAGAGATGTGCTATGCGAGTGATTGAAGGAGAGACTACTAAAAATAGAATCTATCTAATTCAGAAATGTGTATCTCAGTTAACCTATACTGATCTCACTCTCTGATGGAGATTCTGTATCTCTCAGAATGCAGCTAGAGAGCTGTGGCTCATCCAACTCTACCAATGAACTGCAGGCTGATAGCTGACATCTTGGCAAGAGATGAGCCACCCCAGACTTATTGTGGAGGATCCATATGGAAACCCGCAGAGAATGATGGGATGAACAAGTGACCCATAGTCACAGCCAATCAGCCTACACAGAATAAGCCAGTGAGACAGACACCAATGATTTTCGACACAACCTAAAGCAGAAGTCCAGAGACTCCAAAATCCTCAACAATAGAACAGCCTTACTACTCACCCACCATAACTCAGGGAACTGAGGGGAAGAGGAGGCGGAAAGATTGAGAGAGCCTTGGTGGGGAAGAATATCAAGAGACATGGCCCCACTCAGTAACAACATACCAGGGGCAGTAGAACTGGGCTGACTCCTAGGCTATCCATGGTCCCCTGCCCCAAGGACTGATCCAGACTGCCCACGGAGGAGGATATCCAGCTGATTGGGGATGGGGAGGAGGGGCTTTGGGGAACTGGGGATAACAATTCATTGTTTGCCCATTAAATAATGTAATTCATTATGGACAATAAAAATAAATTTAAAAAAAGAAAAGTGTGTTGTCTCCTATTTCTGTTAATATTACAACTATGCTATGTTCCTAAGCTTATAACAATATTTTTTGCAATTAAGTATGTCTATATGAATAGTGCAAGAAAGTAGGAGTTTTGGTTACACAGGAAAATTTGTGTAAATGGCAGAAATAAATGAAATGCTAATTAGAATTATTGCTTATTTATGTTCTCTATAGGATTTTTCCTGTTGAAATAATTTTGCAATTCATAACATTTCTTTTTTTAATATTTTATTTATTTATTTATTAGAGAGAGAGAGAGAGAGAGAGAGAGAGAGAGAGAGAGAGAGAGAGAGAGAGAATGGGCGCACCAAGGCCTCCAGCCACTGCAAATGAACTCCAGACACATGCACCCTCTTGTGCATCTGGCTTTATATGGGCACTGGGGAATCGAACTCTGGTCCTTCTGCATTGCAGGCAAACGCCTTAACTGCTAAGCCATCTCTTCAGCCCATCATAACATTTCTTTTCACAAAATTTTACTTATGTTTGCATCATTAATCATTTAAATGACACTTTCTGGATAATATGCAAAGAGAATGAGAAAGCTGGGTGTTCCTGAGAATGGAAATTTTTCAGCCAGAGTACATATACAAGAGTTAACACATTGGATAGCTGCTAAGTTATAAGCACTCAACTGTGTGCATTAAAGTGCCTTAATGTGTTCTTACTTTTTTCTTGATATGGTGCCTGGAATTTTATCTTCATTTATTCCTCAAAGCAAGGAAGAGCAAAGAGAAATAGGCGTGCTCTTCAGTGGACAGATAATGTAACAGATTGAGAGTCAAAGGCCACTTGGCCAAAAAAACACAGCAGGTAAACTGGATCCAGGTTGAATGCAAGTCAGCACCGTGTGCCACAATGTGCCTCAATTGTCATGTTTGGAGCCATAGACAAGCATCATTTTGTTATTATTTCTAGTCATCATCCATCAACGTAGAAAACCATTATGTTGTGAAAGAGGGAACCATAGTTTTTCATTCTTAATGAAGTTGATTCATGTGGTGACAATATGAAATCAGGAGTTGAGAATCAGAGTCCCTGGAGTTAAAATATTTCTACTAAGAGTTCTCATTCATTAACCAAAATTAGCATCCTAATCTGAAAATAATGGGAGAAATATAGGAATTATACTTTGACTGAATGATTTTTTTTAAATTCAAAGTATCTATTAAAACAACCCAACATGATAAATTTTTCATAACAGGTGTTTTATACATCCTATTAAGGTCATCATTATCAAGAATTTTCCTGGATGATCAGCCATATTATTCCTATTCACCTTTGTATGTAAGTTTCAGGAAAGAGAATAAGCATAGTGTCCTGAAAAATTGAAGGTGTTAGCAGATATTATCACATCACACCACAAGTCTTTATATAGTAATACACAATTCTATGAGACTTTTACAAACAACTAATCCCCAAATCAGGATTTGCCTTTCTTACTAAAAGGATACAGTATGAGAACTGTGCTTTAGTGGTTGTTATGGCATGAAGGATAAATGGCGTGGATAAATTTATGTGGAAAGGAATTGGTGTTCTTGAGTTTATTGCCTCACATTAAGGTGAATTAAGTAATTTAGGAATGAGACATTCCCAAGTGTCCTTTGCAAAACCAGAACACCAGCCTCATTTCTGAAACCAACTAATCCCAGAAAATAAAAATAAATTCCAAAATAATTTGTATCACAGTTGGGAATATTGTCAGTGCTACATTAGATCTCTAGAAAACTAAAGCAATTAGAAAAATTCAATATCATCAACCATTTCTGAGAAAATCACATTACTACGAAAAGCCAGAAATCTAAGCAGAACCTCAAATGTTGGAAAAACTAGTTTAAAGAAATAAAATAAGGATTGTGAGAGAAGTCCTTTCTATGAGTTGGAAATGCAAGTTGAAGACATGAGCAATTTCATAAAAAGAAAACAGGGATTGGATTTCCTGAACTTCCATGTTCCCGCCATGTGCCAAATGTCTTCAATACCACAATAAACAGCACAAATAGGAAGGACTTTCCAACAGACAACACATCACTTTTCCTTCTCCTCCTTTCCTCCTCCTCCCCTCCTCCTCCTCCCCTCTTCCTCCTCTTCTTCTTCTTCCTCTTCCTCCTCTTCCTCCTCCTCCTCTTCTTCCTCCTCCTCTTCTTTATCTTCTCATCCACTTCCTATCCCTTCTCCTCCCATCCTCCACATGCTGTAAAATCTAGTTTTGGACTATGATGTCTGGCTGATCACCATTCTGTAAACTATTTTGAGACCTCCTATGGGGTCATGTAACAGAGCCTGGGTCATGAGAAACTTGGCAACAATAAAATATTTCTGAATGGACAATAGACAAAAATGAATTCAAAACCAACAATAATGAATCGGAGGAGCTTCATCTGAACATGAATACTCTTCACTGGTCAAATTCACAACATCAATTGCCAACCATTACAGCACCTCGCTCAGATTCAGTATTACTTTTTTTGGTTGTTTGTTTTGTTTTTCAAGGTAGGGTCTCACAGAGGCCCTTGCTGATATAGAATTCACTGTAGTCTCAGGCTGGCCTCGAATTTACAGTGATCCTTCTTTCTTTGCCTCCTGAATGCTGTGATTAAAGGGATGCACCACCAAGCCAGCCAGATTGCAGTGCACATTTTTTTTTTTTTTTTGGTTTTTCAAGGTAGGGTCTTGCTCTAGCCCAGGCTGACCTGGAATTCACTCTGTAGTCTCAGGGTGGCCTCGAATTTACGGCAATCCTCCTACCTCTGCCTCCCAAGTGCTGGGATTAAAGGCGTGCACCACCACGCCCGGCCAAGATTGCAGTGTTTTTACAATATACACAAAGCTTGTCATTCTTATGGAAATATAATGGTTTAATTATAGAAAATAGACTTCGTGCTTTCTACTATTATTCCTTATTATGTCTTCAGTTAGTATATGCTTGGAATTTATTGTATTTGAATAGAATTTATTGCTTGATTTAAAAAATTACAGGTTGAGTTACAAACTACTTGCATTGAAAAAAATCATTAATCGAATTTTGGTTTGAGATTAGGACCGAATTTTCAATAACTTCTGAAATACTCCTAAACATGCTTGAAATTTTGCTCTATGTATTTGTTCTCATCATTGATCATTGTGAAATCTTAATAGTGATCAATCCAGAAAAGTGTTAAAGATTCAACATCCTGCTTTATCAAACATTCAGCCAACATTTAATTCTTTAGGCAAAAATGAATAAGTCATCTAACAGAGCATCTGGTAGGATCCATTCATCTCATTAGCATGAAGTTTTTTCATGTTTAAATATATACTTAACTTACATGGATAATAAATAATTATTGTGGAAATAATATTTTTGATTTGCTAGTAAAGTTTGCTTTGCATACCTGTTTTATATACTTATATATCTGATATATCACTTATCACACAGATTTCCTGGATAAAAAGTGTAGCCACCAAGGAGGGAAAATGGTGGGAAGCTGTCTCAGGGTGGTTACACAGAGCAAGGTGTGGTCCAAGGAGGTATAGACTCGAGCAGATGTGTATAGTGCATCCATGTGGTTCTTTATTCCATGGGCAGAGCTCACATTTATAGGGAAAGGGAACCAGTGGGATGGGGAAAGGGCAGAGAAGAAGGGGATTGGATAGCCAGGGTGGTGAGTTGGTAATCTGCTAAGGGATAGGTGAGTGTAGACAATCTGTGCATATCTAATTTGTATAATTGGGGGGTCTGAGTGGCGGGAAATATGTGATTCTAGCCACAGTCTATGGGGATGGGTACAAAAAAATTTGTTACTTGGGTCTGACACCCATTGCCAGTCATGCTGAGATGAAAATGCTGGGTTCCTGTGGCTTGCCCATGGGGGTTGGGAGTCAGGGTTGACAGAGCTGGGAAACACCTACTGAATTATCAGGGTTTTATCTGCTCAAACATCCTTAACCCTTTGTTCTCCATGCCCTCACTAGCAGTGCCAACAAACAGTGCCCAACATCCCCCACCAAGCCGAGCACATCTCCCCGTGGTCCAGGCTGGCTGCTAGGCTGCAAAAAGGAGTCTTGGTGGGGGTGGATGTCAGAAAGTTGTAGTATACATCATATAGCTAAAATCAAGAAAAGTGGGATAAAAAAGTACATGAAAATTGAAATCCAAGAAGCAGCCAATTAGTGAGTACAAAAAGTCTCAGAGCAAATATGAGAATATTGTTCAAAGCAATAAAAGAAGTAAATGCTGTACTGGTATCAAAGACAAATTGGGAAGCTCCCATGATCCAGGAAGCATCTTTAAAGGACAAGATAGTACATGGAATGATTAGGAATTACCTGTGAAACTGGACCTGAGTCTACAATTTAGTCCCTTACTGAAATGAAGATATTTAATCTCTTTTGCCCCAATTTTCACATTGATTAATTGAAGCTAAAAGTTTTTAGCTAGACAACATAGAATTTTAAATTAATTTTGATACATAAAATATGATATTATAAGGTCTTAATTATTAGGAGAATTAATTATAAGAGTACCAAAAACAACCAATGAAAAATAAATATTTGAACAGAAAAGAAAATGTAACATACAGGGAAAAAATCATAAACTCAAACAACTTTTCAAATGTTGTATGAACACTACTAATAAATGGCTCAGTTCTGGACATGTTGGTTAAATTAAATAAAAGTGAGGTTTCATGGGTCATATAATTTCAACTATCAGTAACTAATTATCAGTAATTTCATGTGGATGAACATAAGGTATGTACTAGTTTTTATAAGATTTCATTCAAAATGTAATTAATTATATTCTCCACATTTTGAGATTGTAGTATAGAAAATATTTCATGTTCTAAATTATTAAAAAAGAAATTATTATAATTAGCTTTCCTGCAACTTCTTTGTTAATAAAATGACAGAATAATTTTGTTGACTTACAAAGACATAATTTATTCTTATTTAACTTTAATTTTAATAAGTAGACAATCTTATCCAATTTTTCATTTTCAAAACTCATTCAACAGCTAAGATGCAAGTACTTAATCTTTATTTGATGTATTTAAGAATCAGAAAATATTTTGTAGAGCTAATAGCAATTATGCATGTATAATTATACAGAAGAGCAATCTATTTAATGAAATGTAACTAAAGCATTGAACTCGTAATTAGATTGTAGTAAGGTTGGAGAATGTTTAAGCCAGGAAAGAGAACTAAGGAATTTGAAACCTCATCTTACTGCCGTTTATTTACATAATCATATTTGTGAGATGTATTGGATCAAGGCTCTATATTCAATGGCTGATCCTTTCAGGGGTTGTCATTCATTTGGAATGGAAATCATGCTATAATATATTGTGTGTCTAATGTGAGACATTAGGGAAATTGAATTAATAATATTCTTAGTAACTTTAACAGACCACTTCGATGGGATAATTTATTATGTATTTTAGAATATTATTTGTGACAAACATTTTCAAAGAAATAATAAGTACCAATTTTATTATCTATTTGGTTAAGTATTTTGAATTCTGAGAATGTACTGCAAAGAAAAATCTATGCTCAGTGTAATGAAAATAAATTTGTTTTAATAGTTGATGATTATGAATCATGTTCACTACTCATTAGATGTCACAATTAAGTCAATAATTGACTTTCTGTGTTTTTAGAGAAAAAAATAACCAATGCAAAATAAGCACTATATTTTCTGTTTTAGTGTCCTTGAGGAAAGGTGGTAATGGTTTAAATATGAAACTCTCCCCTCAGATACATGTGATGAAAGCTTTAGTGCTATTCTGGGAGGTGGTAAAACTAGAAGGTGGGTTTTGGCTGAGGAAGTTGGTTTCTGGAGGTTGAAGATTATATATCTTGTGCTAAGAACCCTCCTTCGTCTCCTTTCTGTATACAATGAGGTAAGTAGCCTATGCTACACATTCCTACTGCCATGATACTCTGTCTCATGAGTTTAAAATTTTAAAAAAGTGAAGAGAATGAATTGAAACCATGAGCCAAAATAATAACAGATTCTAAGTTGTTTATGTCACATATTTTCTTGTAACTACACAAACTAACACATCTGTGAATTGTGAAATGAGACAGATTGTGGAAGAGGCTCCAACCCTTCTACGTGCTGTGGGTGCTCTTGTTGGAACACATCTTCCCTGTTCAGGTCTCTGGGGAACTGTGTAAACAATTTAGACTCATGTCAGGAATAGGTATACTTTCAAGTTATTTGCTCTCAGCTTCAGTAATGCTGAAAGGGCAAGAAAACGCTGCCCTTTCTGTATACAGAGCTCTAGAATCCCAGGGAAAACCTGCCCTGTGTGCACACAGCAATATGGAACCTCAGGGACATCACTTCTCTGAAAATAGGAAAAGGCACAACCTTAGTACTTGTATTTTTTTTGTGTAGTTAAAACTGGGGATCACTCAGCAGGTAGACCACTGAATCTAGAAACCAGGAAGCTGTGGAACCAGTGAGGCTGGAGAATAATCCAGTGACCCTGGAGAAAGGTGAGCCATACCTGTGCAGAAAGGAGATGGTCAGCTCGCAGGTGGCTGGTTAGTTTCAGGTGGTTCAGAGACAGGAAGGTACCCCTTAAACCAATATCAGAGGTTTACATTTGTCAGCTAGGAAATTATGGTTTATTATGAGACAAAAAGTACTACATTACCTACCAGAAAAGGGATACAGATGAATGCATATCTTCAAAGGCAATGGCAAAACTGAGTAAGAGTCACAGCCCTGTAAGGAAGGATCAGTTAAAAACTGACAACTTGCCCCTAACAATCTTCAGCATCCTTCCCCTACAAGCTAGAACAGAGAGCAGTGTTAAATGCATCAGCACCAGCTTGACAGATTGAGTAGCACATCTCAAAACAAAACAAAAACTCAGAAGATGAAGTCCTAAAATGAAATTCACAGATAGCATGCAGCTCTTAGGTTTGTGATTAGAAGTTAAAATTCCACAGCCATGAAAAGAAATGATCAAAATGGAAGCCATTCTAAAATGGAGAGAAATCCATGCCCAAATGGGATGAACCTGATGATGATGAAAATACATTTGGAATGTATTTGGCAGCATTTAATTAGGCCACATAATTTTTGCACAGGTTTATTGAAGTTTTGTTGATACATAATAAACTGCATGTATTTAGAGTGAATACTTTGATGGATTTTGACACTTTTATACGCTTATGAATCTAACACCAAAGTTAATAAGCATATCCATTATTCCTTAACTCTTTTGCTCTGTGTCATACTATTCATTTCTCCCAATCATAACTATGACATCTAAACAATCATGTGGGATAGTTTTTGTAACTACAGCTTCATTTAGATGTTGTAGCTTCATGTCAATGAAACAATGTGCAGTAATTTACCTGAATTTTTTTCATTCACTATATTTACAATGAGTTGCATGTCTCAATATTGTAGTCAGCTTTCTTATTGATGCATGAAAAAAAATCAACCAAAGGCCGTTTTTGAAGGAAAGGGTTTATTTTGGCTTAGAGACATGAGGGCAAGCTCCATGATGGCAGGGAAAGTTAGCATGAGCAGAGGGTAGACATCACCTCCACCACAGCACTGCATATAGCGGCAGGAAGCTGGCTATAACTCCCATAAGCTCATCCCCAACAACACAGCTCCAACAAGGTTCCAATTCCCAAACTGCCATCATCTAGGGATCAGGCATTCAGAACACATTAAGTTTATGGGGACAGTTGAATCAAAACACTACACCAATTCACTTTTCTCTTTTATTACTTCCTAAATAATGTGCTCATGTTGAGCCGGATGTGGTGATGCATGCCTTTAATCCCAGCACTCGGGAGGCAGAGGAAAGAGGATCGCTGTGAGTTCAAGGCCAGCCTGAGACTACATAGTGAATTCCAGATCAGCCTGGGCTAGAGTGAGACCCTACCTTGAAAAACAAACAACAACAACAAAAAATAATGTGCTCATGTAGGATACACCACAATTTGTTTGAATATTCATTTGTTGCTATATAATTGTACTGTTTAAAGTTTAAAGGCACCAAATCTGCTAAGTAGACCCATGTTGCTATGTCTTGAATCCTGTTTTCAACTGGGGAAGTTAGAAACAATAATGAAAAGCTATTCCTGAGCAGTCCACTTCTTCCTTAGAGTGGCTCACTGCCCCTCAGCATGAGAGCAGAATGGTCCATCATGGCAGCTGACCATGGAAGGCCATGTGTATATGATAGCACAGTGAAGCTAAATTCTTTTAGACAGTGCCATTATGTTTCTCTATCCTTAGAGTATCTTCTGAGAAATTGTAGTGAAGATTCTAAAGCTTTCTATCAAAAACTTTGGATTGTATTCATTTCCAAATTCTTTTAAATCAAATATTAAAGATTTAATGCGAAAAAATTATACCTACTTTCATTTCTAAGATGTATGAAAAACCAGCTTGACCTCCACGAGATTCGAAAGCACTTGATGCTCACTGTGCGCTATTCAGCACCAACAATGGAAGTACGAATAAAAAAGACCAATAAAGACACAGTAAATTCTTTCCACCAGTTGAAGTCTAAGAGAGTAAGGATTCTTGGAACATGTAGGAGCCCTTGAGCCGCAGCATCACTAACTCATTTGAAATCCATGGAGGTCAAGCTATTTACTACATCTCATAGGAATAATTGCTAATGATACATTGCACCTGGATGCAGATTTATTGCCCTCAATGTCTCTTTCTGTTCCTGGTGCCAAATCAGTTTCTTAAATGGCTTGAAACCATGGGGAGGAGGGTAGGGAGATTGCTCAGCAATTAAGGTGCTTGCCTGCAAAACCAATGGTCCCTAGTTCCATTCTTCAGTACCCACGTAAGGCTAGATGCATAGTGGCACATGTAGTTGAAGAGGTGGAGCCTAGTGGGAGGGAGGGCGTTATGCCACTGGGGATATGTACCAGAGAGGGCTTGTGGGACTCTGGCTCCTTCCTTTATTCCTTTGCCTTCCTGACTTTGACTTAAGAAGGTTTTCTCTTTTGCACCTGACATAATGCACTCCCACAGCCAGGGTTCAAAAATACTGTCTGACCCATTTGAGTCATCTGCACATGGACCGGAGCATCTAAAACTGTAAGAATGAATAAGCCTTTTCACTTGTAATTTTATTATCTTGGGCACCTGTCATAGTAGAAATCCAAAAAACACTGATTTGTTAGTTGGTAACTTTCATTTTGTCAAAACAAACTGTCACCACTGTGAGAGCTATCAACTCCTGTCCCTAGAGAAATCCAAAATCATACTTTTATAAAATGTGGTCTTTATCTTCTTTAGCTTGGAGCTATTCTCACTGAGGATATAGCAGCAATTTTCTTTAGATTAAGTGCTTTCTTAAGATGCCATTGATCTTTCACCTCCCACCCAATCACCATATTCACATCTAAATAATTTTCTCTGTATAAATTTTCTGCCACATTTTTAAAATATTAAACAACAGAATAGTTCTACGCAGTAGATAGTGTGTGTTTCAATGTCATAATAATAATTGCTTACTAATCATAAAGCTTGTTCATGGAAATTTATATCTCAAACCTTTAATGACATTAGAAATTAGGCTACTTACTGTTCACAGTTCAAAAAGATATTTGGGGAGAAATATGGGCATTTTATCAGAAACCTTTTTATAAACACTACAGCTCCTCTTTTTTCTTAAATTAAATATAGAAAATGAGCAAATCTTGTCAAAATGATAGGCTGAGTCAATTTTGTTTTCTCTCTGTGGCCAAGCAGGATGAAGAGCTATGGATTTGGATAATGTGGATCCACTTGTGTGAAGACCACTAATTATACTTTCAACAATATGCTGTATCCCAGGCTGCCCTGCACACATGGGGAGCGGCATTGATGCACTACTGTGGTGCAGAAGTGTTCTATATTTTCATGTTTACCCAAAGATGTCTGTGTACAGTATATGGACATATGGATTCCCTATTCTTTATCCACTCATCACATTGGCGATATGTAAAGGAACCATCAGTCAATGTGGAAAAAACATCTGAATTTCAACATAGGCATTTAGTCTGTGTGTGTGTCTTTTCTGGGACAAGCATTGCTGGTCCAGAGAAAAAAAAAAGGTCAACATCTATCCCAATGTCAGACATTGATAACTGGATAGGAAACTTCTCCATTGTTTAGCTCAGAAGAGTGATTGAGTGGTGTTTTGTTATCCAGATTAAGATGTTTTGACGACAGCATATTGCTACAATAAAGGGAACACTTTTGTTCTTCATCTGCCCTCTGCACTTAATTCCCACATGAGTTTTCTTGGTACCATGGTCTTAATGGCTCTATCTCCATCTCTACAGTCGTGTGTGGAAAACTAATCATTGATGTTGGGGATGTGAGAAAGTAGAACCTTTGGAAGGTGATGAAATCATGAGGAGTGATCTTTATGGATGAGATTTGTGACCCTGCAAAGTGGGACCAGAGATATGCCTTGAAGGGTTTCCCATCAAAAGAGAGCACAAAGGCCTAAGAATGAGAGAGTGGGTCTTCATCAGACAAAGAACTTGTGGGGGCCTTGATCCTGGAATTAGGAGTCTTCAGAAATGTGCGTAATAAAAGATTTCTACCTTTTGGAAATTACTCAATGTATGCTGAACCTAGTAAGACTTCTATCTTTTGATGATATAAAATTACTTATTTTTATATCAATTTACTTCTCCTTTGAACAATGAGCAGTAAAACAGACAGGAGTAATATCATTGACAAATTTCAAATGTTTTATGATAACTAAACTTTGGAATTAGTATATAATAAGTTATTTCCCTAGAAAAGGATATTTATCAACAATGAAAAAAATCTAAATGTTTTTTTTTTATTTAAAAGAAGCTGAATTTGAGGTTGGAAACGCAGCTCAACAATTAAGGCCAGTAAAACCTAACAGTCCAGGTTTAATTTCCCAGCACCCATGTAAAGCCGGATAGTACATGTGTGTGGAGTTCATCTGCAGCAGCTGGAGTCCCTGGCACACCCATCCTCTCTGTTTATCTTTGTCTGCCTCTCTTCTACCTATCTATGTACCCTGCAAATATTTAATTAATTATTTATTTAATTAATTAAACACATGCTAATTCTGATTTGAATGAAGTTTTGGAATATGATGACTTTTTGGATTTTATGTTCAAGTAACCTTGAATCTCCATTACTTTACAGAGAACAATATTAATGAAACCTCATAGTTGAATGCTTAAAAAACACATGAAACCAAATCTTTCCTTGCATAATGATCTTTGGTTTTTCTTGTGAAGCCCAGCTAAAATGAAAAAAAAAAGAGCAATTTTAATTTTAAACATTTAAAAAGTAGATGAAAATAGACCTGCTCTCATAAATTACCTTTTCAAGTTGAAGCTTAAATGAGTACTACGTAAATCCTAATTTCAGCTTTTATTGTGAATGCCTTTTATTCATATATATTTTACTTGTTGAAGCTAGAAAAGTATTCAGGGGAAGACGACTTATTTTTCAGTTTTTCTGTGTCACCAGGGCCTCTTTTAGGATTTCAGAGATGTTCTGTGTGGAAGTGTTGAAGAAAAACACTGTAGCAAAGGCTCCTTTCTGCTTAGGGGTTGGCCGGCTTCCGAAATCCTGGACAATAAAAAGGAGAAACAAATACTGCATCCCAGGTATTATAAACTCTGACAAAAAGACCAGACAGGCCAATGAAATGCATCAGAATCCATTTTTTAAGACTTCTCAAGTATAGGGGAACTAAGGAGGGATTGCCCTGTAAAGTTTACAGGCTGTTGTGCAGGGTTGAGTGATGGCCCACGGCCACACTTTCATAATGAATGCCTTTCATCCCAGAAGATCTAAACCCTGGAAAGGGCCCCACACAGAACTCAGATTTTCCTCATTCTGGGACATGCCTACATTTCAGGACTTTCCATTTCTAAGTAAGTCACAGTTGTTTTTTTTTTTTTCTGTAAACTTCACTTTAGATTTGGTTACTTTCTCTTAACTTTCATACTTTCCTTCCAGATTCTGGCAATGCTGAAAATTGTAATAGATGCTGTAACCATAGAAACAGACACTAGGGTAAGAGACAGAATGCATATCCACCTATGTGCATCCTTCAATCTTGATTGGAAATATTGAATAATGTTTGCACCACCCAAGAAGGCTGAACAGATGGATATCTACCGCAGCTCTCTTAATTGGAGCTGGCAATTTTTTTCCTACTAGATAGTAATTCCAGCCTTTCAATTCCAGTGTTCCTCAGCTGAGTTTATGGATAGTGGGCTCTTCTCTGATTTATTTGAAAACCGTTCTTTAGAACAATATTAAAAGAAACTCAGGATCATTCACATCCACTGTGGTATTAGCCTGCTCTAGAGACAGGGCAGCTGGGCTTTCTTAGAACAACTTGGGTGGATAGAGCAACCACCTCAGGAACCTCCCCTGGCACTGCAAGGTTTGCCAACAGTCTTGACTTAGAAAATAGCCTTCTGATTTTACCAAGAAATAGTGTTTACAATTTTTTTTAATTTTATGGATCAGTAAGTGCTGCAAACAAACAAATGCATGTTCCACTTTGTGCATCTGGTTCTATTTGAGTACTGGGAATTGAACTCAGGCCAGAGGCCTTGCAAGTAAGTTCCTTTAACCTTTGAGTAGACTCTCCAACCCCTGAAGTAAAATTAGATATAATGGGTCAAGGAATAATTTGATATTTGATGATAATCTGATTTAAATTACTAATTAAAAATCCCTCTGACATTAAAAGGAATATATAAATTCTTGTCTAATAATCTAGATGTTGAAATTATATGAAATAATAAATGTCACATTTCAAGCAGTTTCTAGGACAAAATGCTCAAGTGCTTGGTAGTTTTGGTTCTAGGGATTAAGGGATGAACAAATAAGACTTATTTCTTCATCTATTTATTTATTTAAATATTGGTAGTGAAGAATGATTACAGATATTTGTACATGTTAAGCAAGTGCCCTAACACTAAACTACAAGCCTAGCCACTTTAGCCACTTTTGTATTTATTATTATTATATATATATATATATATATATATATATATATATATATATATACACACACAAGCAGAGAGAGGTAAAGAGACAAGAGACAGACAGAGAGAATGGACGTACCAAAGCTTACAGTCACTGCAAATGTTTGTGCATCTGGCTTTACACAGACCTGTATTTATTATTTTGAGGATAGGTCAGTCTGGTATTAAAGCAATTCTTTAGCTAATGCAGCCCTTGAACTTTGAATCCTCCTGTCTCAGCCTCCAGAGTGGCGGAAATTATATTCTGATATGCATATATATGTGTGTGTGTGATATAATGTTCAAATGTAGTCAATACCTATCTCCTTTAACACTTATCATTTATTTTCAGTAAAAGCATTCAAACAACTTTCTTCCAGCTTTTTGAAATACATACTACATTATAATTATCTATGGTCACATGACTATGCAATATAACACCGAATCTTCTTTCTCTTGTCTGACAGTAAATTCCTATCCACTGAACAACATTTTGGAACAACACTGAACAGACATTATGGAAAATTATGGCAGTTCTAAACAATAATGAAAAGTAGAATCACTATGTGATCTGCCATTAATCTCCAAAGGAAGTGAACTCGGTCTACTGAAAAAAAAAAACCTACATTTCCATGTGTATTAGAGCCCTATTCTTCATAGTCATGAAATGCAAAGAATGTGTGTCTACCAACTGAAGAATAGATAAAGAAAATGTGGCATATATTCATGATGGAATAATATTTAGCCTTGAATGATGCCATTCTGTCATCTATTTCAATACGGATGTAAAAAGAAACTGATAGATTTATTGAAATAGAATTTGTCTTTAGAAATTGTACTTATTATCTAAGTGACTTTCTGTTTCAGGAGCTGTCGCATAGAAATAGGAAAAACATGTATGCTTTTTTTTTGGGTAGAAGGAAAGTCAGTAACTACAAATACAATCAGAGCGATTGACAGGCCTCAAAAGCTCAGGATCTCAAGGCACCACAGCTTCTCAAGCAGTGAGGTTATTTGAAAAGTGTTGACTTTCCAGGAGCTGAGCCAAGGTAGGGAGGGCATTGTGGCTTCTAGTGGGTTTAAGTGCTCTGGTGGTTGTTAGATAAAATAACCTTTCAATTCTTCTCAAGGGCTGAGATTCCATGATTTTGAAAAACATTATTAATTCATTATTTCAAATACAAGACAATGCAATTTTGCACAACACTAATGTATAAAATGCTCTCAACATAAATGTAACAAGAAAGAGCTTTCGGGTTCTAGAAAGATCCTCAAAGGCTTCATTAAGTCATTTTTTCACAACCTTTATTTTGTATCCAATTTCACACATTCCCATAGACCGACATCTATTGGGAAAAAATCTTATTGGCCTTTGGTTTGATGAAAACAAACACAATCTTTCAGGCTGTAATAATGATAAAAGTTGTAGTTGTGTTAAGACAGAATTGAGTTATTTCTGTTTTGTCAAGTTCAAATTCATCCTTAAGACTGAATTGTTTAAGTAAATAGTTATACTTTGTGTGTGTGTGGTGTGTGTATGTGTGTATGTGTGTGTGTGTGTGCTGTCTGCACACATGTGTGTCAATGCATTTGCCCTTTGAGCTTCCATGTGGAGGCCAGAGGTGAGGTTAGGTGTCCTCCAGATCTCTTCTCCACTTCATTTCCCTATAGTTGTCTCATTGAATCTGGAGCTCCCCCTTTTCTGATAGACTGGCTTACCAGGGAGCCCCAGTGATCCTCCTGCCTGTTTCCCCACCTCACAGTGCTGGGGTTACAGGCATGAATGACCATACTCGTCTTTTCTTTTTAAGAGGGCTCTGGGAACCAACCCTATGTCCTCAAGCTTTCCCAGCAAGTGTTCTTAGCCACGGATTTGTCTCTCTAGCTCCAGCTCAGTTAATTTTATGGTTTGTTTTATTTGTTTAGTTATGAAGATCACTTGTCTGTTTTGTCAATTCTTTCTTTCTTTCTTCCTTCCTTTCTTTTCTTTCTCTTTCTCTTTCTTTCTTTCTTTCTTTCTTTCTTTCTTTCTTTCTTTCTTTCTTTCTTTCTTTCTTTCTTTCTTTCTTTCTTTCTTTCTTTCTTTCTTTCTTTCTTTCTTTCTTTCTTTCTTTCTCTGTCTCTCTCGCTCCCTTTCTATCTTTCTTGCTAGCTTAACAGAGAGATGCAACATACTAAGTGTGGAAACAAAAGTTTCTATCAGCCAACATGAGAGTGGCCACGCAAAGGAGGCGTGGGAACAAAACAAAACAAAACAAAACAAAGAAAACACACACGCAAACAAATTCCCATTTCCTGGAGTAAGTGCAAGTTTGATAGATTGAAAAAGAATGAGAAGGAAGGAACCACAGAATAGCACAGGGAGGAGGTTGGTTTTAGGCCCTGGTGTTTTCCATGCCTGGTAAGTGCAGGAGAAAAAGGCTTTTTTGGAGGAGTCCAAGCAATGTCCGCTGTGCTCCGTCAGCATGGCTGTGGTGACCAGTTACATGTCTCCTATTACCATAGGGTCAACAATTCTATCACTTCATTCTTGTGACATTTTAAACTACATTCTTCTTAAAAATATTTTATTTATTCATTTTCAAGCAGAGAGAGAGAGAGAGAGAGAGAGAGAGAGAGAGAGCACCAGGGCCACCACCTTGTGGGTCTGGCTTATGTAGGTCCTGGGGAATTGAACCCAGGGCCTTAGGCACTAGAGGCAAGTGCCTTAACCACTGAGCCATCTCTCCAGCCTCTTGTGACGTTTTAAAGCTCTGTTATTGCTCAGGTTTTAAGTAGGCAATGGAAATTTTATTCCAATCTTGTATAGAGAACCTATGCAAAACATACATTAAGAAAGGACAAAGGCTATAGAGTTAGCTCAGTGGTTAAGACACTTGACTGTAAAGCCTAAGGACCTGGGATTCAAAGCCCCAGAACGCATGTAAAGCCAGATGCACAAAGTGGCACATGCATCTAAGTTCATTTACAGAGGCTAGAAGCCCTGATGAACCCACTCATTCCCCCCCTCTCTCTCTGGAAATAAATATAAATTAAAAATATTTTATTTATTCATTTTCAAGTAGAGAAAGAGAGAGAGAGAGAGAGAGAGAGAGAGAGAGAGAGAGAGAGAGAGAGAGAGAGAGAAAACCAGGGCCACCACCTTGTGGGTCTGGCTTATGTGGGTCCTGGGGAATTGAACCCTGGCCTTAGGCACTGAAGGCAAGTGCCTTTCCCGCTGAGCCATCTCTCCAGCCCAATAAATAGAAATTTTTAAAAAAGAGAGATGAAAGAACGAGTTAGCTACACTTTTCTACTTTGTTTCTCGAAACCTTATTTACTTTTGGTTCAATTCCTGTGACACTCCATGTGATTCAGAGACTTTGGGAGACAAAGTACAGTGACGTCGCATCATCATTGATTTCTTTATTACACAATAAGTTAGGCTGCGAGGCCAGAGCAAGATACACTTTTAAATAATACCAACATTTTCTATTTTGAAAACTAATTTATCAAAGAGAAGATAAGGAGAAATAAGGAGAATGAGGTCTCTCAGTATGAAAGAAAGGGCTGAAAGGAGATGTGAGGCGCTGAGATGAAAAGATGCCCACCAGTTCTGTGAAATGCAAGGAAGTGAAATCATCAGACTTTTAGTAACAAATATGAAAAGAAGCCCAAGTTGTTTCTTTTCTTTTTTCTTCGCATTGCCTCCTCACTACCATTTAAGAACATTTCAATCACAACATTCTGTCTGGAGTGGCTCCTGTGTTTCCTCAGGGATTTCAACCTCTGCCTCTTTCTCTTTCATTTTTTGCTCTGTAAAGAGAAGTCCAGAAGTCCTACCGCTGTGTAAGGAACACGCAATTTGACATGAAGCTCAAAACCACTAAAGACTATTGCATTTATGGGCCTGTGCTTAAGATCAGCGCATTATCAGCTTGGGATTCACATTCTTTGCTATCTTCTGAATGAAGTCCTTGTTCTTTGATGCAGACGCCAGGCTGGATGCTGGCACATAAGCAGCACCAAACTTCGCCCTCACAAGTGTCTCACTTTTCTCCCATGGGCTTTTCGTAATTCTCTTGAAATCAATATTTGTCCTTTTTTATTAAAGTACAAACTCTATGAGCGAGAATCCTTTTGCTGTGGATTCTATATCAACAGCATATGTGCTCAGAATTAAAATTCAAATCCCGAGACTTCAATACAAAGAAAAATAATTTTAACAACATGAAATTTGTCTGACACAATACAATTCATAAAAAATCATAAAATTAATAAAAAATACTTAAAATATGTCTTTGGCGGTAAGCCTAACAGGATAGCTTATATGGATAATATTTAAGTAAATTGCTATGTGTCTAGTAAAATAAAGATGATTTTTTTTAGAGTTGATATTATAAGCTCCTCAAATGTTGAAATTTGATGTATCTTATCCCTATTGGCTGTAATTCTTATGTATTAAAGTAAAAACCACACTGATAAAGATCAACAGCAACGGATGCTACTCAGTCCATTTTAATGAGAGAAATCAAAGTCAAGTCTAATGAAACAAAAGGCTGGAGAGATATTTATTAGGGAGCTTTGAGGAGATGATATTCTAAGACATTTGTGTTTGTTATTGTGGCTCACTCAGAGAAAGTAAATTCTAATGGTTTCATGAAGAAATTTGTTGGAGAACTTTGTGGAAGGTGCCCACAGAAGGCTGGCCTGGCCTTCAACAGCTCAGAGAGGGGTGACATTGGCATCATATGCCTCTCAAGGGGCTGTGGCGAGGTCCTTGGGACTCTCCTACGTCCTATAATTGGTGAGAAGATCAATGAAAAAATAATATACATACACAGAATTTAAAATAATAGGTTTCCTAAAGTAAAATCTCAAAGGAAGTAATACAGAGAGCTGTCTGCATAAAAATGGGCTCAACTACCAGGAAAAAGTCTGTCCTGCACACATGAACAATGTTGTTTTCTATGGAGGCACATCTGCACATCCTTCACTGTGTTAAATTATTCTGGTTCCTCACTGGGAGGAAAGAGTGATTCTTGTACTATAAAATCTGAAGGAAGAAATTTTAGTTTTGTAGATTTTTCATGAGTGTTCTGCAACATGGACCAGCTAGAATCATGTATTTGTCATAGTAATTGATTATGGTGTTTCAAAAATTTACAAGATGGGTGGTGATGATAGTTGAACAAATAATTGAGCATTTTTCAAAATATTGAAAAGTATCACTTATACAACCTGTTTAGCCAACTGGTTTTAATAAATATTCCTCAAGTAAACATGTACATAAGTCATCTCAATATTGTTCTCTTTGTGGGAAACTGCAAGGATATCAAACATACTTTATGAACTCACAGGTGAAAGTTCTAGAGGCAGAGAGTAGAAAGTTGATGACCAGGGGCAGGGGAGCTGGGATTAAAGAGATTTCTGTCAAGAGACGCAGATGGCATTTAGGAGAATAAGTTCAAGAGCTTTGCTATACAATACTGCAATAATTAGTAACAACATATGTGATGCTTGAAATTATGAACTGAGCAAATTTTAAATATTTTTGGAATAAAAATAATATATGTTGATGTATACATTCATGGCCTTGATTTAGCCTTTCCACAATAAACATTCCAAAACATCATGCTCTATACCATAAACATACAATTTTTAATTTGTAAATTAAAAACATAGATAAAATCAAAAACATGTTGCTATAGGTGCATGTGTTCTTAGCTAATTCCATGTTCTGTCTTGTCTTTTGGGAGCTGAGGAAAGCAGCACACATGAATAATCTGAGCTGGACTAGGGTTTCAATGATTGTAGGCATTTGAACATTACTTAAAATACCTGAAAGTTCTTTGTATGCATAGAATTTGTCTAGAGAGTTACTAAGTAGTAAGTACTAGATTAGAAACATTTCTTTGGTAGTTAGTAGATAAAAACTAAAGGAAAAAGGGAAGAAACTAAATTTTCAATACAGAGTTGAGATAAATAACTACCGCCTGAATTGTAAAAAATGATATTTTAATGAAGGATACATTTTATCTTGTAACTTGTCCATAGGACCTACAATAATTGACTCTGATTAAATGTGTACATTGTAACTATAATTAGAATACGAGATAATTCTAATCTCATACCTTTAGGAACCACAGTTTTTGGTACCATTATAGAAAAAGAAGCCACTTTGAGTGGTCCTTTTTTATACAGGTCTTGACTGCTCTTAATTTGAACTGAATGGATAATTAGCAGGAAGAATTGCCTAGAGAAAATGAGTTATTTTCAGGTCTGCAGTGGGAATGGACTACAAGAGGAGACTCAGCCTAGTGTTCACACCACATCGCTCACATAGCTGCAGCTTAGCAGCTATATACGACTTTTTCCCAAGGGTCTGCTTTGGAGAGAGCATTTTAGGATAAAGGAACAGAGTGGAACGAGATGGGTGTAAGCCCAAGCTGTTCCCTTGCCAATGAGCACGCTGCTCTCTCAGTCACTTTACTTTTCCATTTCTTAGTAAGTATGACATATCGATGTCAGTAATGAATCAATAGCTCAGCCTTGTTTTAATGGAGCCAAAGGCAGAGTGCATCCTCAAGCGACCTTCAGATGCAACCCAGGATATCCATTCTAAGATGCCTCCCAATGGCGTTGATTCAGATTTAAAGCAGAGGAGAATGGATGAGACAATAGTATGTTTTCTCCATCACTCCTGTGCTTTGATGCCATGTTTCTAGCTGTTTAATTGCACAATAATGGGAAAAATATTCCAGGACGGCAGGTACAGAGAGATGGTCAGAAATATGTCACCAATAGGAGACAGTTGCTACCTGGTTTAACCCTGTACATGCCGAAAGTGCTTCATTGGTAAAGAAAAGTTATCGATTTTCAAATAATCCTTTAGCAAGAATGTTTCTCAAAATATTCTCCCGAGTGCTGACCTACAAAATAGTAAGGTGAGTAAAGTAACTACTTTCAAGGGTATGTGAAGACTCCACTCATGAAGGAAACATCAACTATTAGGTAGACAGATGATAGATAGTTTGTACACATGCAAACACTGATAGAGACATATAGGCTGCTTTTCATTTGAGTAAAATGGAAATGCAGAAAGTCAGATATGGCCAGAGAAAAGTCATTATTTTCAGGTATCTAATGGGAAATAACTGGTTGGTTGTTGCTCCCAGCACATTGTGGATACTATAAATGGTCACTCCTACTTATGACTACTTAACCTGTCACTATAAAATTTCACAGGAAACCTAAATACTCACACTTGAATCTGATATGTAGTGACCGTCTATTATACAACTGAAGTGTAAACATTGTTCCCATGGATACAGAGTTTTGCACTTGATCCTTACTCCTTCTCCACAGGCTTGTTTCCATTCTGACTGATTCCCATTCTTAAGAGTGCACTGTACAGTTTTGCTGGGCAACCATGTGCTTTTATATTGAAACTATACATTTTTTTTACCATCATGAAATCATAGTGTAAATATGTTTGGACAACATAGACTTTAATTTGTGGGTAACAGTGATGTTGATGTTTTTGTAACTCTGCAATGAGCCATTACTTTTTCTTGATAGCTACAGCCTGGATGTAGCACGTACCAGGTGATGTCTGTACCTTCCCCAACGTTTGTCCAGTATACACTGTGAGTCATTCCTCACACAGTTGCAACAAACATTCTGCTGAAACCCTTGTGAGCTTGTATAAGTACATCAAAGTACTTGATTTCTGGTTATCCAGTTGAGGGGGGAGGGGAGGGCAGTGGGGAATTGGGGATAACAACTCATTGTTTGCCCACTAAATAAATGTTGTAACTCATTATGGACAATAAAAAAAAGTAAAAATAAAAAAAAGAAAATAAAATTATAGCAAATTTTCAAAAAAAATATGCTCTAAAGCTATACCTGCTATATGATCCAGTCACCCCATTCTAGTGTACATACTGACACACAGGAAAGTAAGTCATCATATCACAGGACTATGCATACATTCATGGTTATGGCTTCACTGTTCACAACAGCCTTTGTGTCTATCAACCAATGGATGCATGAGGTAAATGCATAACACACGCTTTCACACATACACACACCCACACACACATAATTTTGCAGCCATTAAGAAAAAATATAATTAGTGTATTTGCTAGAAGATGGAGATAATAAAATTATATGTCAAATGAAAAAAAAAAGAATGCTCTAGTCATGGAAACACAGTTTTAAAGCATGTTTCAAAGGCTTTGTGAAGATGTGAACTGTAGTTCAGTGGTGCAGTGTGTGCTCAGCACATGTGTGGCCAGGTTTAATTTATAGTACATACACAGAAACGTATGCGTGCACACACACACATACACACAGCTTCATGGATTTGTATTCTAAACCTGAGTCTGAGTGTACCCATTTCCCCACTTGCCCTTCAGTTATGGTGACATATTTCTGTCATCATTTTGAAGTATGCTGTGATACACGGCACAGAAATACCTTTGTACTTTGGCTTGGGGGAATTTAAAGTATTTCATCATATTTTGACAGGTTCTATAGTAAGCTATTCTCAGTCTCCTCAAGACTAAGATATTATGTAACGGCCAGTGGCATTTGTTCTCTCTGAACTAACATTGTGCTGAAGACATAGCAGCAAAATCTCAAAAAGTTCAAGAAGCATATTGAGCTTTCTGAATAACTTTAAAATCCTCCTAGGAAAGTCACCCTTGAAAAAATAATCCTTTCAGTTTATCATTACTGTTTGCTTTTTGAATATATATCATATATATATAGATTTCTCTTAAAATTCATCTCTATCATCTTATTTCTCACATAAAGAGCTTTATAGCCTTGTCAAAATAAAACACATATAAAAGAATGCAATTGTAACATATATTAATGTGAATTATTTTCACATATTTTGTGTAACTTTTGATTAAAGCCATTAAGCCATAAGAATTTTCAAGACAAAACTATCATATAAAATGAATAAAAATTCCTATTTTCTTCATACAATTTCCTTTAGGATGTTTTAATAGTTTATGCCATTGGCTACCATTTCTTCCCACACTATAAAAATATTATTATGTTGATAAATGAATTGCAAGAAATAGGTAGCATTTTATTCTTTGAGATATCATTTTTCATCCAGACAATATTTCTTTATATTCATTATAAGGTACTAATGTTGGTATTACAAGAGAAAGGTTCATATAATTTTGTCAGATACTTCCTGTGATAAAATGATGGGAGAAATTCAGAGCAATAATTGAGCATCCACTATTTGCTTGTTGTTACAGTATAAATATATATCCTTGCTTATATACATATACATATATATGTATATGCTTGTTGATGAAAGAGGGGTAAGGGATGGGAGTGGGGGAAGGGGATGATGCACGCAGGAAGTTAAAACAAAAGTGGTTCAAAAATCATAAAATCCTTATGGGCATACTATAACCTAATGAGCGAGTAGCAGGCTTCACCTGGAAAGAGAGGCAGTGCAAAGAAGGGGAGAGAGTCTAAGCCTGTGGAAAATTGATCAATCTTGCACATTCTGGTCCAAGTCACTGGCTCCTTACTTCACTGAGCTGTTGACCAAAGTGACCCATGACGTCCCCAAAACAAGACAGGATTCTGTCAAAGCTCTTGACTGCCCACCCCAGGCCTGAGGCAGGATCCTGTTGCTAAAGAAACCACAGAAAGGCATCTATCAGCACCGAGAGACCCTGTGAGGTCCAGAATGGTAACCAGCCCCCAGATAGTAGTTAGTGTAATGCTGGAAGGCACTGCATAAGCTGCCAGGGGAAGTTGGTCAACGATAGTTGGTGTAAACAGAGATTATTGATATGAAACACAGTCTGCCACCATGAGTAGGCTGAACACACTTCCTACTGGGAGAGAACAGCGAACCAAGAAAAGAGCACTTGTGCAATGGAGGAGTGAAAGCCTGGGGGAGACAATCAACAGCTTTTAATTTGGCCAAATAGTCCACTAAGTGAAGGGAGCCCTTAACTGGAACTGGGGACTCAAAACACCAGGAACCAGAATCTTAGGCCCCCAAAGAGAAATGTACTATATGAGTGATTTAGATAGAGCTATAAACAACAGTATCTAGCCAACTCAGAAATGTGTATCTAAGTTAACCTATACTGATCTCACGCTCCAATGGAGATTCTGTTTGTATCTTCCAGAATACAGAGGAGAGAGAGATCGAGAAAGAGAGTGAGCGAGAGAGAGAGAGAGAGAGAGAGAGAGAGAGAGAGAGAGAGAGAGAGAGCTATGGATCCTCCAACCCTTCCAACAAACCACAGGCTGACAATAAAAGAGCCACACCAGATCTACCATGAAGGATCTATATAGAATCCTGCAGAAAGTAGGGGGATAAGCAAGAGGCCTATAAACACAGCCAATCAGTCAACACAGAATAAGTCAGACAGACAGACAACAACAACTTTCAATACAACCTAAAGCAGTACAGAGACCCCCCTAAGACCTCAACAATAAAGCAACCTTAATACTCACCCACCATGACTCAGGGAACTGAGTGGAAGAGGGGACGGAAAGACTGTAAGAGACATGGTAGGAGAGAACTGCCAGAGACATTGCCCCCATCAGTAATAACATACAAAGGGGTGTGGGACCGGGTTGACCCCTAGGCTCTCCATAACCCCCTACCCCATGGACTGATCCACACTGCCCATGGAGAAGGATATTCAATCGATTGGCAATAGGGAAGAGGGAAATTGGGGAAATGGGGATACCAACTCATTATTCAATGTATCTAAATACGGACAATAAAGGGAAAAAAAGAAAAAAAATATTTTATAAATACAGGAACTCACACACACATACTCACACATTATAAAATCTTCAATACTATTCCATAGAAATCAAAAATGACAAGTTACCTGGGAGGAAAGTGTTTCCTTATGAGAACAAAATCTTCTCCATTGATTTTCTTGCATGACGAATAACAGTAGTGATCTCTGAGAGACTCAGAGAAAATATATTTTAAACAATATTTTTAAAAAATGCCTCAGTGGGCCAAGAAAGACAGATTTTAACACTCTCATTTTTATACATGCTTGGATCATCCTAAATTACAGCAATGTTTCATTACCACCAAAATTCTCGAGATAAAATTCATAGCATAACTGCTGGCTAAGCAAAAGGGAAAACATAAATTGTGTCCATGCTGAGCAAATGGATTTAGAAGCTGACTTTTATTTGGCACACAGCTTCCGGTGCAGAACAAGTTTCTGCTGATTCTGTCGAGGATCTGGCTAAGGTCAAGTAAATAATCAGATTGCCATGCAATGATCTAGAGGAAGGGAATGCCAAGATTCATGTTTTGGGTACCATAAAGAAGCAAATGATTCCTTTATCTTCCCCCAAGTTTGTTCTGGTAAAATTAACTGCTCACATCATTTTTTAAAATTTTAATTATTAATTTTCAAGCAGAGAGAGGGGGGGAGAGAGAGAGAGAGGAACAGGGGCACCACCTTGTGGATCTGGCCTATGTGGGTCCTGGGGAATTGAACCGGGGTCCTTTGGCACTGAAGGCAAGTGCCCTAACCCCTGAGCCATCTCTCTAGCCCCATTTTTTTCTTAAAATAACATTTTTATTCTGTATTTACAAGGAGTTCAACATTCCAGCTATCATTATTTTGAGCTAAGTTTTTTAAGTCTCTTTAATTAGATAAGTGATGGTACAGAGCATAGCATTTGCCTCTTTAAGTCTATTTAGTTTTAAGTCCAGTTCTGATCACTGGCATGCTGCCTGCCCTCCTCTGAAGGGAGCCAAGTGGATTGTCAAGTAGTTCATAGTTCTCAGATGCAATTCCAGTGCAGATTATTTATTCCTCATATGCTAATTAGGTGTTCAATAAAATGGGTTCCTTACATGATTTCACTGGTCTATTTCATAGAGTTTTTGTTGTTGCTGCTCATTCAGTATATAAATGCCTGCTCCATCCTTTGTTTCTAGGCTTCCCAACTGAAGGAAATCAGAGGAGATACAACTGGCTTCTGTCACGTACAAAGGGTTCTCCTGGTTTTTGTTGTTTGTTTGTTTTTGAATAGGTTTTCTTATAGTTTAGATTACGTGTTTGTTCTTATTTGGGGGCATTCTAGCACAGACTCATCCCAGTGGTGTGTGGCTGGCTATACAAAATATGATAGAAAATGGCTGCAAACCAGTGGTAATCCAAAATTTGGCAGCTGATCATGTAATGTTCAGCTCATTGTGATAGGTAGGTATATTTATAAATTTATCTTGTGAATGTGATACAAATTCAGCATGTAGGATGAAACAAGTATCCTTCCTCTCATTATGGAACTCTATGAAATGTAAATAAAAAAGATTTTTAAAAGGCATAAAATGTCAAGGACAAACAGCACGGTGGTACCAAAGATAGCAATGCCATCGGGAGGCTGGAAAGAAAACAAAACAATAGTAAATAGTAAAAGATACTACCAGGCAGTCACACACACACACACACACACACACACACACACACACACTCACACACACACACACACACACCACTTCAATTTGTCTTTCTCTCTCTTCTTTTCTATCACTTATACTTGGTCTGGCCTAGTACCTGATTATCTACTAGAACAAGATTTAACTTGCAAATGTTTTCCCAGGAGAATTATTATTTTTTTAATTAACTAGAAACTTTGTATGTTGGTACCACCATTTCTCTCCTCCCTGGCCCCATTCCACTGAGGGTCCTCCTCATTTTGATTGCTTGTATGCACCATGGGGTTGTGGGCCACAGTCAGCCATTATGGTGGTGGTGAGGGGGGCGATGCCTCTGGATATTCCCATGCACTTTGACTCTTACAATAACTACACCCCCTCTTCTGCAATATTCCCTGGGCCATGGTGGGTGTGTTTTAAGTCTACTATAGTGTTGAGCTCTCAGTAGTTTCTGGATTTCCACTTCAGTACATTCTGAGTATCCTCAGTGTCTGTCTCCATCACCTCGGCACAGTTTGTCAGGCTCACTGTGGAAGCAGCACTCTTACTCATCTCACCACTTCCTCTGTGGTTTCATCTGGTCCCTAGCTGATGTGTGAGGGGTGGTTCATCTCCTACCAGGGAGTCATCTATCATTTCTGGTCTTGTTGGTAGAATTAGGCTGTCCTCGATTTTCACTTCCTTCTGAAAAATAAAAACAGATTCTCCAACAGGCAGAGCTCAGCATAGATTAAATGGAATGAGCACTATTCATTTGGAGAGGTTATAGTAGGTACATTCTCTCTTTAGGCCCAAGGTCAGTGAAAACTTCTCCTTGGAGTCCAGATTCTTGGTCTCCATAGGAGTTTGGTTTGGATCCCAGTTCTAGCTTTGGGTTCCTTGCCACTGAGCAGATCTTTCAGCCAATCAGAGAACCCAGATTGGGTGCCACTGTTGCACAGG
This sequence comes from Zapus hudsonius, assembly GCA_004024765.1. Taxonomy (NCBI): domain Eukaryota; kingdom Metazoa; phylum Chordata; class Mammalia; order Rodentia; family Dipodidae; genus Zapus; species Zapus hudsonius. The sequence continues at coordinate 7,899 of PVHP010010784.1, read as the reverse complement.
TGTGTACATCTTGTCATGCTGGTTGATGTTATATAACAGCATTCCCTGCTTGCTCACAACATTGTTGGCCAAATTCCCTTAGCAGCTCATGTATTGCTTTTCTGCATCTGGGGACTGGCTTCCTTTCAGGTTCCGTCCTGGTCTCTCAGGGGTATCTAGAGCAATAAGATCTTATTTTTTACTTTGGGTTGGCTAATCAAGTGTTTTGACAGAGGAAGCCTGTCTTATTTTGGGGACCACATAGGTCCCTCCATTTAAAAGCTCAATGATGGTAATAACAAATTTCTGGCATTGGGGAGGTCCAAACCCAAGCCAAATGCTTTAGGGTTTGGCTTCATCCACACTCTCAGGGTCCTTCTTATCAGATAATATCCTATATTCCTTTGGAGGATTATATCTTCTAGAGTGTTGACCAGGAAAGGATTCTATGGTACCAATTCTTGTTACATTTTGTTACATTTAGTTCTGTGTATATTTCCCCCTCCATCATCCTCCCAAACATTTCCATCCCTGTTATCCGTCCCTGGAGCTTCATATCAGTTAAGCTTGAAAGTCAAGCTGTTCCTGGGGTTAGGAACCACAGATGAAAGAGAGAGAGAGAGGAGAGAGGAGAGAGGAAAGAGAGAGAGAGAGAGAGAGAGAGAGAGAGAGAGAGAGAGAGAGAGAGAGAGAGAGAGAG
>PVHP010010783.1:0-46779 GCA_004024765.1 Zapus hudsonius | reverse complement strand
CTACTTTCCATGGGCTTATGACTTTGTTCCAGTCTTCTTCCTAGATCCCAATGTCCCTCGAATAAACCCCACAATTTGTGATTCCTCCCTTAATAATTCATAATTTATCCTTCTTTAGTCCATTATTATCAATTCTTTATTAAAATGGGGCATGACCAAAGTGAGGTTCATAAACTTAGAGGACCTCTCCTGAACCCCAAAATCTTGCATCAGTGGCACATACCTTTAAGTCCAGCACTTGGGAGTCTGAGCTAGGAGGATCATTGTGAGTTTGAGGCCAGTCTGGGCTACCGAGTTAGTTCCAGGTCAGCCAAGGCTAGAGTGAGAACGTACCTTGAACAAAGAAACCTATAAATACATCATCCTTTCCCTAGTTCCATGTTCCTTCCAAGTTTTTATTGTTAAATTTGTTAAGTGATTTAACACGTATTTATTAGGCACATTTTTGTGTAAAGAATTAGATACAGATGTGAAGGGACCTTGATATAAGATTACAAATACATGTGCCTTCAAGAAGCTTATTAGAGAAGATAACAGATTTCATAGTAAATAATTATACAGCTGATTACAGGATCATAGGTGCTGTAGTTTAGCAATGACTAGACCAAGGTAATAGGAAGTAGAAGTTTCAAGGTAGGGAGGTAAGATGTTCAATCTTTATTGCTACTTGACTGGATGTACAGTCACCTAGGAAACAAATCTGTGAAAATATTTCCAGAGAGCTTTAACTGAAGCAGAAAGATCCACCCTTAATGGGTGGCACCATCCCATAGGATTGTGGCCCAGGCTCAATAGAAGGGAGAAAGTGAGTGAAGCATCAGTGTTCATTTCTCTCTCTCTCTCTCTCTCTCTCTCTCTCTCTCTCTCTCTTTCTCTCTCTCTCTGGTTCCTGACTTGCTGTCTCATGCTTCTGATACCTCCATGTCATCCCCACCATACTGGACTGTATTCCTTCTTAAACTGTAAGCCAAAATAAAGCCTTTACTCTGTAACCTGCTTTTGCCAAATACTTTGCCATGATGATGAGAAAAGTAACCCAAAGAGGAGGAAATGGAAATGGTGAAATTTTTTTTTGAAAAGAAAATATTTGAACAATGACAGAAATAAATACTGACACACACTGTGACCCGACTACTCAAGAAGCACACACAGGCAGGAGGATTGCCGATTGCTACAAATTTGGTGACAGTTTTGGCTTCAGAGAGAGTTCCAGGTTAGCCTGAACTATCTAATGAGATCCAAGAGAAAGAAAAAAAGGTGAAAGAGAAAAATTGTGTGTGTGAATTAATCCCACCACCAACATGGAACAATCAGTTCAGATGCCCCATAAGCTGGTGGTTGAGAAGCCCACACAGCTGCTGAAGTAGGAAAGAGTAGCCGTGCTCACAAATGCAGTGGGTGTCACAGGCCACTTCACTCTGAATATAAAATTAACAGAGTAGTGTTCTGACTTAATTTACAGAAGGCTTTCAGGATTTCTTGACAGACTGTTGTGTCCTTTGAAAACACACTCTAATAGTGTGTTTTCACGAGTCAGAACTGTGCTAGGAAGATCAGACCATGTAAGTGTGTCACTTGTAGTGTCTCCATGAAAGGACAGGAGCAGGTTATTTGTGAGAAGTCCCACTCTGCTCCTCTTGCAGACTGGCATCTCTACATTATTAGGCATACCCTGGCTGATTTCAATCCAGGCAGTCTTGAGTGGCTTCCATTCCAGCTGTTTTGTTCCTTTTCTCCATCTTTACTATTGTGAAGAGGACTTGCTTATGTAGTGGTTCATTGCTCTTGAAATTTCTGTTTCTTAGGAAAGCCCTATCAAATATAAAATTTTACTCATTTCTTCCTTTGTGGACACAATAGTGGATCTAGGGAGAGAGGGAGGCCTCTGGGCCTCATCTATCATCTGTCATCTACATCCACTGCAAAAGCATGTCCGGTTGGAGGACATTGGATGAGTCCTATGAGGCTCAGTCTTTGGATAAGTGGCCTCTAACTTCCTTGGTCTGGGATTCTGTGTGACTTGCAGGCATCACTGTGTGCAGACTACTATGTGTCTCACTCTTCCCAGCTGCTGGGTTCCTTCACATTTGAAAGCTTATGCAGCTTCCTGAAGAATGGGAGCTATGTTTTGTAGAGAGTTTCTTGCTATATACTCTAGGCTGGCTTCAAAATTGAAATAGTCCTGCCTCCAACTCCCAAGTGCTGGGAGTATAGGCATGATTACCTTTTCTGGCTAGAAAGGAACTTTTACGAGGTCCCTGGTGCCACTTTTCAACTGTCACCCATCTTTTATGTCTTGGATACTGTGATGGTTAAATTCTGTTGATAAATTGACTGGATTAGGAATCAAGTAAGTGACACATGTCTTGGGTGCTTTCAGGAGGGAGGCAGCCCTTCTGTGGGTGGGCTGTATACACAGAACTCTGAGAGAACGCAGTGCCTGTGCGTGGCTGCCTGTACTACTTGCTCTTTACTGGGCTTAACTTGCAATTCACTTGTGTGTGTCTCTGCTTTGGTTATCCTTTGTGGACACTGAAACTAAGTTTCCTCAAGTCTTCCAATGTGGACTGAAGATCAATGGTTTCTCAGGAATCCCCCAGGGACTTTGGTTCCATATTGAGTCTGCTGAGGCAGCTAGCCATGGATGGGGCAGCTACCAGGTTTCTTTATGCTTAAGCCTGCAGACAGCTATTGCTGGACTGCCCAGCCCGCATCCTGGAAACTAATCCAATAAATTATACACATTCATTTTATATATAGCACACATTCATTCTATCAGCTCAATTCCAGACTAATATAGTTACCATATGCTATTTCTAGTTTGGTAATGGAGAACCTGTATTGTTGGAGGAGTGTGCTTGCTTGTTTGGTTTTTGTCTCAGACTGGCCTTGAACTCATGAATGCCTGGGGCTGTGATTGTTTCCCTTTGAATCCCAAGCAAACAATGTGCTCATTGTATATTGGTACTTTAGGAGAACACACTGTGAACCTGCACCTCATTCAGCAAGGTGACTGAGGGACTGACTAGTGTTTTCATGAGTTGGACTGGCAATCAACTATATTAGTCAGGGTTTCCTGACTTCTGCAGCTAGCATCTCTCCAAAGATCAGGGTGAGTTCTTAAATCCATGAAGGAGGACTTCCCAGCAATGCTGAAGAGTGATCTTTGGCTTAGGGTCTATATATTTGGAGGCAAAAAATAGCTGTGACTTGCTCTCAAAATGAATGCAGAGAAAAGCATTTTAGCTTAAGGACAGTGAGCCTTTGTCACTGCCTGGGAAGCTGTCAGTAGAGTGTATGAATTAGGCACTGTAGGGGGGAGATGTCCAGGACAATTTCCTTAATAGCCTCTAGGTCTTGAACAAAGTGATGCTCCTCAGATAGAAGCTCTTTTGCAGTCAGAATAGGAGTCTTATAAGGTGACTGGTAAGGCTGGATCAAATTGCACTTTAGAAATTTTGGAGCACAGGTTGTATTCACTCAAGGGCCTCCTGCCTCGAATAGTATTGCTTTAAGGGGAGAGTTGGTGCACCTTCTTTTAAAATAACCGTAACAGGCATATTTTAGCTCTCTGCCTGGAGACTCACGCAGTGGAGAGTTGATAGTTTGGTGGCTTTCTGGGGAATTGACTCACCTTAAATAAATCCTGGGTAATAACAGTTACAGATGAACAGCCTGTTAATGTGGCATTTTTACCTGCATTTGCTATTTCTCTGGGAAGAAAGTTCCTTGGGCATTAAGTTTGTATGTCTCTCCCTAGTAATGGAACTGGACATGTGGTACATACAGAAAGATGTGAGTCAGGTGAACGTCACCAAGGCTTCATTCCAGTGGCTGTCAGAAAACCTACTCTCCAGGCTTTCTTGATATTCTTGTAACAGACATAGGACAATTACTACTTTTTGTTAAAGGAGTGCTTAAAATTGAATATGTAGTTTCCGTGTTGATGAGGAAGCCTATAGAATAGGTTTTTTCCCCATTGTTAGTTGTACCCGGGACTTCTGAGGTAAAACAATGCCTAGAGCTAAAGAATCATGGGAGCCCACAAGCACTCAGTCTTCTGCAGTTATCACCACTGCTGCTGTTTCAGATGTGTGTCAGACTGGATCGTTTTGTTTAAGGTTTTGAGCCAATGCCTCTTCCAGTGCCCATTCCCATTACAGCATGCACCGTGATTCTTCCCCAAGGACCTTCTGCCTTCACTTTCAGGGTCTCCACTTCCAGATTTCCAATCCTGGTTGGTCAATAGAGACTTTAAGGCATGTCCACCCATTGAGAAGGGTTCCTGATCTTAGCCTTGTCAATTCTCTAATTTTCAAGGCTATTCTTATTAATTTTCTTGATGTCAGTCACCCATGCTGTGGCAGTTAATTTCTATTGTCAACGTGATCTGAAAAGAACTTAAGTAAGAAACAAGATTCTTGGGCAGGTCAGTGAGGGGCATTTGTAGGAAGGATTAACTAAGCATGGAAGAAAGTCCTTCTCCCAGAGAAGGCATTCCTTCCAGTGGCAGCTTATATATAAAACGATCCTAGGATAAAACATTCCTTTCTACTTCTTTGTTGCTTCCTTGTTACATGGACATCGGAGCCCAGCTTCTTCAGCCATCCAGTGCAGACTAAAGATCAATGGCTCAGTAGAACCCTGACTAATGCACACATATTTTTGGAGGTCTATGGTCTAAGCTAGTGAATTCATTCTAATCAAGCCGAGGTCCTCCATTGTTCCTGCTAGAATTGTTGTATTGTACTTAAGGTACTCCCCTAACCCTAACTCTCCATAGGTAAACTGGATCAGTCCATGGGATAGGAGGTTATGGATAGCCTAGGAGTCAAACCGGTTCCACCCCCTTTGTATGTTGTTACTGAGGGGGACCATGTCTCTGGATATTCTCCTCCACCATGGCTCTTACAATCTTTCCATCCCTTCTTCCGCTCAGTTCCCTGAGTCATGGTGGGTGAGTATTAAGGCTGCTTTATTGTTGAGGTCTTAGGTGCCTCTGTACTTCTGCTTTAGGTTGTGTTGAAAATCATTGGTGTCTGTCTCGTTGGCTTTTCCTGGGTTGACCGATTAGCTGTGGGTATAGGTCTCTTGCTTATCCCACCACTCTCTGCAGGGTACCATTTGGATCCTCCACGGTAGGTCTGGGGTGGCTCATCTCTTGCAGGGATGTCAGCTATGGGCCTGTGGCTTGTTGGTAGGGTTTCTCACTGGATTTATGTAGATGGCCCCCATCCCTATGCAGCTGCTTACCAACCTCTATTGCTGAACCTGTCGGTTTTCTGGAACCTAACTCGAAAGGCATGATGTAATCTCCTATTATTCATCCCTCTCCTCCCAGCAGCTATTGAGATTTACAGCTTACTTTTTTTCCTCTCAAATGCTAATAAAATTGTCACATTTTCTTCTGAGTCCGATTCTTGATTCTTTTATTACTAAGGTTAAGAACCCATGAAAGGGAACCCCAGTTCCAATCTGTCAATGGAAATAATATGAAACTACCTAACCCTATCTTGTCCCTCTCTTTCTGTGTTTTGCCTCCTTACCCTATCTTTATGTCACCCTGGGTTCCAGAAACAACAGAAAATATCTGTATGACATGGGTCTCAACCCATAGCAATGGGCGAACCTGTAGGACAGACTATACACAGATGGGAGCAATGTTTCATAATAGTGAGGTGAAACAGCATTTGGAGAAAATGCGATTGTCTCTTGAGAACCATATTGTTCCTGTCAAGTAATGACCTTGAGAACAACTTCTTCAGATGACCTTGCTAAAGCAGAACTGAGGCAATGGTGAACCAGACTACACCCTGACCAGGACTGCTCAATTATGCATACCTGGCCCAATTCTTTCTCTGCTGTACCCCAAAGCTCATGTCAGTACTCTAACAATGAACTTGGGGTCACTATACCTTTTTGTTTGTTACTCTTTACAGAGTCCACATTGAATAAATCTTTCTCCTTTCTCATCACTTGGGAGATTGGGACGGGTGGCCAAACCTAGCCTCTTAAGGATGCTGGATCCCTGGCTTTTGCTCTCAATTCTGCAGTAATAGTTGAATCTTAAAAAAAAAAAAAAACCAAACTGGGATCAGTATGCTATTTACAAAAGCAAGAGAAGACACCACACATCTTCCTTGGTTCAAATGTAAAAATTATGAGGAATGTTTAAGATCAAGGTTTGGCTTTGATTCCAGCAATATTTGAATAAAGCATTTTTGGCAGTAGAATTATAGGCAGCAGATATTTTCTATATTTATTACCTCATAAGCAATAAGTTTAATATAGAGTTTTATGTAAAATTCTCAGATTCCGTGTGCTTTGGAAATGCTTCACATTTCATTCAGTTTTCTGTATTATAAAATATGGGAAATGGATTCTTCCAAATAATATCTGGGAGAGCATATGATGTGAGAATTTCATTTGTAAAATTTGCTTTAGCATCTTGGAAAGGGATTACTCAGCAAATATGATGGCTAATTTTATGGGCCAGCTTGATTGGACCACAGGATGTGGAGACAGCTGGTTAAGCATTATTTCTGGGTATGGTTGTGAGGCTGTGTGGATAACTTTAGCATTTAAATCTGTGTGTTGGTAGACAAGGTCCAATCCATTGAGGGCCTGAATAGAACAAAAACTTGAAGGAAAGATGAATTACCTATGCCTAGCTGCTGAGCTGGAATGCGACCTTCTGCTCTCTGTGTGCTTAGTTTCCTTCCACCATTGACAGGTATCTATACCACTGGCTCTCTGACTCTTAAATCTTTGAACCACACCACTGGCTGGTTCCAATTGCAGTGATTTATCAATCTCTGTCTTTATCACTCCTTGGGATAGACTTAAGAAGTTATAGACACTCAAAATTGACCACACTTTCTTTATCTTTCATTCTCAAAGGGTAAATCCATGGCCCAACTATAAAATTGAACTAGCCCCTGTGCAAAGTAAGTGAAAAAAATCCTGAGCACGTGGAGGAAACCCATTAATAATTTCTTAAAGATTATCCATTATAGATTATTTCTCTACTGTGACTACTAACTGTTCATGGGGAAGAGGATGTTTTGGAGGTAGATATAGGCAAGGAGGGTGTTGTAGTCAGCCACACACTGCTGGGATAAATCTGCAAACAAGGCACAATTTGGGAGAGGAAAGTATTTATTGAAACTACAAATTGAGGGGAAGTTCCATAATAGCCAAAGAGGCTGGCCCTCTTTCACTGGTATGAGCAGAGATAAAAACCCATCACCCACACCATACAAAAAACAGCAAACAGGGAGGAGGGCCAAAGAGAATCTCTTTTCCTTTATATAGGCTTAGAGTTTGGTCTTGCAACCCTATCCCAGACTTAATGGCTTCCTGCACTGGCCACACAGGAAAGGATGTTTACTTATAGCTTCTTTGAATTTCTTTACATCCTGCCCCTTGCTGAGAGGCTGCCTTCCTGTAAACTTTCTCAGAGATACACCCAAGATAATTAAAAAGATCCAAGTTGACAACAAAACCTAACCATCACAGTCCACCCCTTGTCAACTTGACATCAAACTATATATCCTGACATCATACTTAATTCCTAAATGAAGACAGTAACAAGATCATAATTCCACCTAAAATTATATAACTCTCTCACGTATAACTGCAGACATGTAATCTCCCCAACACAAGGCAAGGTCCCTGAACTGCGAGTTTTGTAAACCAAAACAAGTTACATGCTTTTAACATATAATGGCACAGAGCAAGCATTTCCACCTGCTATGAGGCATAACAAGGAAAGACAGGGCTAAGGCAAACATCAGAAAACATTCACATCTGCAGTTCAAGTCCCATATCACAACTGGTGACTGACAGTCTCCAGATTTTTCCAATTTCCCTCCAGCTTGGCTGAGTACCTGGGGAAACTTCCATCCTAAGCCATCAGCGCTCCATGGTAGCCCTTGCAAAGTCCTGGTATGTCCAAAATGTTTTCAGGTCTACATTGCAAACCACGGTCCACCTTCCAATGGCTTCACTTGCCAATCAGGGACTTCACGCCCTGTTCCAAATTCTGCATCTCAGCAGCAGCTCCTGGAACCTTGTATACTTCATGACCCACTCCATGCATGCATTCCTCATGCTTCCAAAAGCAATACCAGGTATGCAGGACACAGCCATGTTGTTAATTCAGGGACAAAATAGACGTGACTTTGAAGAACAGATTCCTTTCTTTTAGTAATTTCCTTTCCAAGAGTTTGTACAGTTGATCTTTATATCCTTCCTGGGTGGAAACACCTCAGGCATTTCTCCATTGTTTCAATGTAAAGCAGTTGGGCCATAATCAAAAGCCAGTCTCTGCCAGCAAGTTAAGCTTGCTTTGAGCTTTTTACTTCTATCTTCAAATCTTAAATTCTCAGTCCTATATCCATAGCCAAGCACACATTCCATTTCTTAAATTCAGCCTTGGTCAAACTCTCTGGGCATGGGCAGTAGAATGCATCCACCCCTTGACCCAGGCACACACTTCTATTGAGGTTTTCTGCAGTCTCTCCTTCCCTGTAGAAAGTTCACAAGCCAAGCCTCCAAATGCAATACTCTCTGCACTGAGCATTTCCAAATTCTCACCAGAATAGTCTTCAAAACTTGGCTTACCGCTCTGGAAGACATCTTCAGTTGCAAGTACCAAGTCCATGCCCATTCCTCCAGCACACAAGTTCCAGAAGATCAAAATCCACATGGTCAGATTCATCTCAGCAAATTACCCAACTCCTGGTACCAAATCTGTCACAATCAGCCACATGCCACTAGGATGAATCTTCAAACCAGGCACAATTTGGGGGAGGAAGGTGTTTATTGAAACTGCAGATTGAGGGAAAGTTCCATAACAGTGAAAGAGGCTGGCCCTCTTTCACAGGTCTGAGCAGAGAGAAAAACCCAGCACCAACACCACACACACAGAACAGGGAACAGGCAGGAGGGCCAAAGAGAATTTCTTCTCCTTTATATAGGCTTAGGGTGGGATCTTGCAACCCTATCCCAGACTTAATGGCTTCCTGAGTCTCTGGAATTTCCTTCCTGCACTGCCCACACAGGAAAGGATGTTTACTTTCGGCTTCTTTACATCCTGCCCCTTGCTGAGAGGCTGCCTTCCTCTAAACATCCTCAGAGACCCACCCAAGATTACTTGAAAGGTCAAGTTGACAACAAAACTTAACAATCACAGAGGGGAAAGAAGCTATGCTGTAGACAGTAATCAAGGAGGGTGAGTGATGGAAGAACAGAATTCACATACTACGTGTAATTTCAAATTAATTTATTGACATCAAGATATTGGTCTGATTCTATGCCCTTCATTAGTGAGCCATTGCTTGGAATGTATGTGCTAAAAGCTGCAGGGCTGATCTGTCTGGTGAATGTATGTCATTGTAAACCACTAACATTGGTGTGTTGGCTTTTAACTGGTCACTCTTTGGTCCTGGAGTAGATTGCACATAGAATGGTATTTTTGGAAAGAAAAATGGGAGTGAGATCGATCCAGGCTGGAGCAATGAAGCTGGGACACAAGTTCATGGTGAATTCACCTAGACAGGAGGTGTTGTGTCATGAGAAGTCCTGATGTCTAGAAGAGGAAGAGATTAGAGCACACAAAAGAAAGTTTGTGGAGAATGAAGATGAATGTCTCCTTCTGCAAATTTTAATATTTTTCAGATTGTCTTCTAGATTTTTGTGAGAGAATAGCTAACACATATTAAAGCTCTAAAGGAAGAAAGAATTAAAATAAAATGATAAATAGTACCTAAAATTTAAGATGAGAGAATCTTTGAAAAGTTGTGGTATAATACAAATTATTTCCTCCTAAATTTCTCATCCATCTCTCCATTTTTAAGTTATAATACTGATACTTATGTTCTATAACCACTTTCCCCAGGCAAAATAATCAAATATCTTCTTATTATCCAAAATCACCAGACCCAAATTTTTCATTTACATACCAGAGTTTATTGTTATACATATGAGGTACCATGCCATTATTAGAATTATATTGAAGTTTTTTCTTTAGAAGAAAACTCAGAGAAAAAAATGTTTCCAGTAATTTTCATTCAATGTGAATGACAATATTACAGCTATAAACATTGAAATAACTATTTCTTTTCTTCCTGAGGAAGCTCCATATTTTAAGCAATGAAAAGGGGAATTCTATACAAAGCTAGTTCCAAATCATGTTATCTCTCATTTTTTTCTCATGTGTATTTCTATTATTTTCAGATTAGTATAATCAGCAGTTGGAGTTCACAGTATAAAAGGTATACATGTCCTCTGGAATCTGTTGCTATCTTTAGGACATTTATCGAGTGGTCAAAAATCCTTTCAAAGGTTTGCTGCTCTATGTAGCATCAACCATGTGCTTGTGAATGAGCATATTTTATGATCGTTGTTTCTTTTTTCTTTTATTATATAAACATGGAGTATGCTTGTACCATTTATTTTAATGGAGGAGCCATTTAGTTAGCTCTGTCTACTTAGACAGATGGATGCTAGTAGCCAGTAGCCAACTTATTTAGAAATTCAAAGGTACATCTCATCTATAAAGCATATATGTATCAGTTTGTGTTTACTTATTTCTTTCATCATCAGTGGAAACATTGCTATCAATGAAAACATGACACTGTATGTAACTGTGGGGTCCCAGTCCCACTGTGTCTGAACCTCTCAAGCAAATTTCCTTAAATCAGCAGAGATGCAGGTCTCTGGTAGCTGTGTAACTAGTGTGTTTGAGCATGGACTGACTTTAGCATATTTGCTCAAATGATTTTGAGGTTGCTTCTTTAAACCCTTTAAAGGGTTCTTAAAATTTGGTTCTCTTTCCAATTCTTTTTGGTAACAACTTAAAAATTAGTGCATTTTTTGAGCATATAAAGCTGGTGGCATACATCAGCACTTGGGAGGCAGAGGTAGGAGGATCACTGTGAGTTTGAGGCCAGCCTGAGACTGCATGATGAATTCCAAGTCAGCCTAGGCTAGAGTGAGACCCTACCTTGAAAAAAACAAACAAAAAAAAACACCAGAAAAAACAAATACCCCCCCCAAATTTGATAGTTGTAGATAAAGAAATTAACATAAGTGGAAAGATACCAAAACTTATTTTCTAGTTAGTGAATAATTGAAAAAACAGTGTTTCACATTATAACAATCAAGATACTTAGGCTGTTAGTTTTCCTTGCCTATCATCTTTTTTTTCTAAATATACCTTATGCACACATAACAGGAAAGGTATTTATGACATAGATTTATCTATAAAGTACATTTAAAATTCAGTAAACATTAACATGGAAAAATAAACATGTATTATTGCAGTCCTTTATGAATGCTTATCATTCATATGTTGAAATTTAACTTATAAGTATAAATACATTTCAAGAATCATCTCTAACTTATTTTGTACTTCCTATATTCGTGTTAGTAGATAATTTATAAATTTAACTCTGATCTGTTATGTTTCCTAGATGGGGAAGATACTAATATGCAAAATATTTGCCAAAATGAGATTTTTATCTTGCTTAGTTTTTTTCTGCCTTATAGCCAAAGTATCATTTCAAACATTAGTTTCAAAGTTATTTAGCAATGTTTTTACTATAGCTCTGGATGTAATATAATTTTATTTTGAACTACCTGGAAAAGTGTAATTTTTCAATAATATAAATGTAAGTAGTGTAAACAAATCATCCCAGGAAACTGTCAGCCTTCCTTTTAGCAGCTTTTGTTCAGTGGCTGCTGCGAACATTTGATAGTCTCCCTGTGTCTGGATCTGGGACTCATTGAGCACCCCATACTCACATTTCAGGACTGCTCAAGAGGACTTGAAAAGGCTGGCAGCGTACACAGGTTTCTCAGTGATGTCTCTCTAGTTTCCTATTGTATCTTTCTCTTAGAGGATGTGTCACCACACTCACATTATTATTTACTGTTTTGGTATAATCTGTACCATCCAACAGGTCTATAAAACACAATTCAGTATAAGAATTATGGTATGATGGAAAAATTAGTAATTTATACCTCAGTGAACTAGACTATATGTGTGTGTGAACAATTACTTGTCTTTGTGGTGCTACTTAGGCCTTTTGTTTCCTTTTAATGGAGATTAACCTCATATACAACTTTCCACTCTGATCAAGCACAGATTCTGATTTGTAATTCTTTCTAAATACGTCAGTGGATTTAAATTTTGGCAGGCACTTTCATAAATGTTATGCTTTTGGAAATTTGTGTTACATTATGATGTTTCTTTTAGTTCTTTAGTAGGATATTTCATAGAATCAAAGAACAAGAAAACATTGTACAGGTGAAGAGTTGTTCCAAAATCTACAGAGACACATTTTAGTTGTTATGAAATAGTGTAAATACTACTATGACATGGAACAGTTCTGCATTTGTGTTTTTTATTGATGTTGGTTACTATTAACTTCCCCGTGAGTGCACAGTGGTCCATAATAATCCCCAGGGCTCAGATATGGATTAAGAGGAAGGCCATAGGCCTCGATGCTTATAACAGATAATTTAATATTTTGCTTTCCTCCACAAATAATCCACATGCCAGCACATGGACGGAACTTTGTTCATTTATTTCTTTTGTTGTTGTTGTTTGAAGAGGTATATATTTTGACAGCCTTTTTGGTAGCTTCTGTAAGCTTGGAGACGATGTATGCTAGTACATGAAATATGAATACTTGAGTGTTCTTCTCTCTCAGTGCTATCTCACTTTCTGCAGCTCCTGTCTCAGCCAGGTTGGCAGAGGCTGGCCCAGTCTGTGCAACAGCTTCGAGAGCTCCACGTTGTGATCCCGGTAGTAGCTTGACAGGAATGCTCTGCTCTGGGTGGGCAGGAAGAGAGAAAGGCAAATTTTATTTTGTTTATCAAAGTTATTTTATTGGCTTTGATTATGTCAATAAGTACCAAGTAGACCAGATATGAATTCAAATTTGTATTCCGCGTGTGGACTATTTATTTAGCTTTCAGTCTGAGTCTGCAGTAGGAGGAGAGGAGGGTGGCATGGTGGCTGACCCTGCCTACTCTAATCTGTCCTATGTATTTGAATTTTCAGTCCTCTGTGGAGGCCGTGTGCAAAAAACAGACACTCCTTTACATAAACCAGTATGTATTATACATGGGCTTTGTTGAGATTTACAATTGATATCCTGAAAAGTTGTGCTTTTCTAATCTATTTCTAACAAATTTTATATAATATCCCAGTAGAATCATGTTGGCCATACAGTCATGTTAGACAAGAGTAAAATAAAGTGTTAAGATCTACTGAAATGTATTTAAAACATCTTAGCTTTGATAAACATGTAGGGAAATAGCATTGATATAAATTTATATCTTGTATATTAGTTTCTTAAAATTTTATAGAAATTATGCTTGTTTCTTTTAATATAAAGGAGTATTTTTATAATCAGTCAAGTAAAGTTTGAGTTCTTATAATTCTTTTACAAAATCTCATGCCATGCTGCAAACTCTAATTATGAGCTTACTGACTTTTTGCCTATCAGTCCTGGCATAGGGAATGGTTCTCAAAGTCTTGTAGGATACAAAATTTCAAATAAATGCAGATGACTAAGGATTTTCAGAACACTTCAGCATTGCCATTTAACATTATGTATTCAACATTGGAAGAAAAATCCCAAATATCTAAATTTCTGAGTTCTAAAAAATTAAAAATCCTAACATATTTGCATGCTCGTATCCAAATTATATACAACTACATAGAATGATTATAAAATCAAAATATGAATAAATCATGCTAGATGTGAAATAAGCATTAATGTACAAATATAGGGTTTATAAACTGAGAAAATCATTGCATTAATTATTTATAATGTCATGGATCTAAACAGTACAGAGTGTGTCCATATCCATTTCGTCAAATCAAAATATACTAGTACATTAAACATCTAAGAAGTATATTAATTTCTTTATTAAGCATGTTGAGAGTTCAAAACTTAGTTAGTGTATTAAAAATTAACATTATAATCCAGGCTACATTTGCTGCTACAAATAATTTGGTACTGAAAAAATTAATTTTGGTTCTATATTCAATTTCTGGTTGTTACATTTCCTAGTCCAGTTTTTGTTAACATTTTTCAAAAATATAATTTCTATGCAGATATTATTCTTTCTGTAGTGAGACGTTATCTTTTTCTGGTCAGATTCACAAGTTCTGCTTTCATTATCTTGTGAGACAAATAATATATATCTGGAAAACTTGAAACTAGCAAGCCCAGATACACTGAAATACCAGTGGTGCTTCATTTTAGAAAGGGTGAGTTTTGATCCTAATCACTTTTCTAAGAATATATAGGGAATTTACTATTTGTCATTTTGTACATTTATCTTATTTTTTTAAAGTTTTTTATCTTATATATTTAAAGTTCCATACTTACATCAGAATCCATTGGTGGGTATTTTCTTCCTTTATTCTTTCCTAAGCATTTTGTTTTTCCTTCTTCCAGTAACTGGCACCAAAAGCCTTTATGAGAATCAAACCTTAAAAACAAAAGAAAAAAAAAAAGAAAATCCACCAAATGTAAAAAAAAGTGTTTTTAAGCAGTTTATAAGATGAAATGACCAGTAACATGAATCTTTCTCTTTGGATATCAATGCAGAGCCAAGGAAAAATATTTTTACCTGTAACCCATTATATAGAGCCTTCTGGCTTAATTCTGAATTTTCAGTCCATCTGTCATGCTTGTGAATTTGCCAGATTGTTAATAAAAGTTCAGCATAACACCTCCTATTAATAGAAATTAATAAGGCTACCTCCCTGTTCTGGAAGAACAATCATGCATTTTAAGTTCATCTTTCCCATTATAATATTCAAATATGACAAGAGAGTTTTTTTCCATGTTCATTGAGTCATATAATATGTGCATCATTTGACTAAGGTTAGTGCAAGTGAAGACTGCAGGTGTACTATAGAATTATGTAATTTTAGGTTTTCCAATTTTATTTTATTTATTCATTGCTCCTTTCTTCCTTTGGTGTGGGGTCCATATTAAGGTAACAATGGCTAGAAATGAGATTTTCTGGGTCCTTAAGAAAATAGCAGCATAGTGCTTGGCTTTGTAAAAACTCATTAAATATAAGTTCATTAAGCAATGACAAGGGAGAAAATACTTGCTAGGTTTTGTTTCCTTGGACCATGTACTTTCTCAGTATTCTGTTTAGGATTCAATCTAGTCCTCCTGAGTCCAGGCTCAGTGTGTTATGTAATACCGAGTGCATTTTCAACTGAAGAAGCAATTCTATGTTGAGACATAATAGTGAAAGTAAAGACAATGACAATTCTTTCATGTTTCATTTGCTTTTCAATGTTCTGTCACCACATTTTCTTCTCCAGTAGAAGCAATTCATTAGCATTATGTTTTTCTTGGTGTTTAATTTGTACTTAGAATGCTCATTTCAAAGTTTTCCTTAAAATTATAGTGTGAACAATATTGGAAATTTATATAAAACATACTTAAATGATTATAAACCCATGAAATATACAAAGATAAAGCTATCACAAAAATAAGTGCATGATCTAGACACTGGACACTTCAACATACAAAGAACTCCAAAAACTAAATAATAAGAAATCAAACAACCCAGTTAAAAATGGAACTAAATAGAAATTTCTCAAAAAAAAAAAAGAAATACAGATGAACAATAAACATCTAAAAACATGTTCTATCTCCTTAGCCACAAGAGAAATTCAAATTAAAACTACTTTGAGATCCCATCTCACTCCTGCCAGAATGGGTATCACCAAGAAATCAAAAGGAACCCTTCTCCATTGTTATTGGGAATATAATTGTGTTCCCAGAGTCACACACATAACACTCATTAATAAAATTTCATTGAATTAAAAAGTAAAGTAACATTGGACAAGAATGGTTAGAAAATTGTGCAAAAAAATCAAATCACGTTTCGAGGACATCTAGATCTAGAAATAAATGACAGTCTTGAGGACAGATGCATGAAGACTTTCCAAGTAGAATGTCAACCTTTAATCAGTGATATGTCTATATTAATGAAAACGTGATGCATCTTGGACAGACACACACAAGGGAACATTCAGTAAATATTTCTGAAGTGCCTGTAAATTGAAATCACATTTCCATGCAAGGGTACTGCAGAAAACATTTTCAAAATCAAAACATCATAATTTATATTACTAGTATATGACAAGACTTTCATGACTTTAAATGAATCGTTTAATAACTTTTTTGATTTATTATATATGCATACATATATTATAGATAATATTTACCTGTTATAAGTGCACAATTCAATGTTACTTAGGAAATTTACTACCACAGCCCCACAGTCTAGTAGTTTCTATCACCTCAAACATCACTGCAGCTATTAACAAATCGTTGTTGTTTGTTCCACCTCTAGGCAAACACTTTTTATTTTGAGACATGGCTTTCTATGTTGCCCTGAGTGGCCTGGTTCTTGCTATAGCCCAGGCTAGCCCTGAACTCCCATTGACCTTCTTGCCTTAGGCTATCAAGTGTTATCATTACATGTGTGCACCACAATGCCTGGCCTCTATTTTTTTACTTCAATTTTTTGATTTATTAATATTTTCTTTTGTCTATGACAGATATACCAAAATGCTCCATCCACCAGTTGATGGACATTAGGATTGCTTCCTTAAATGAAAAATGCTTCCTGTGAACATTCACTTACCAGTTTTTAATGGATGTGGGTTTTGTATATCTTGCAGTAGATTCCTAGGAGCAGGGTTTGATTGTTGGTGTGTTTATGTTTAACTTTTAGGAAACTACAAACTCTTTCCAGCGTGGCCACATATGTTAGTACATTGAAATTTGCAATTTCTCCATATTCTTGCCAACATCTGGAATTACTTTTTGGATTTGTGGCCATTAGGCTTGTCTTTGGAGTATAACCATCCTAATCAGCATCAGGTGGCCTTTGACTACAGTTTCAATTGACATGTTTGTGTCTATGCATTTATTAACAAAGTAATATTTAGTGTGTCTGGAGATGGATTCTATTCATAATATCTGAAGCAACTTAAAAATACTATTTGGAGGGTCCAGTTTTTTAAAAAAAATTATTTATTTTCAAGCAGAGAAATACAGAGAGATGGGGTGGGGTCTGGCTTATGTGGGTACTGGGGAATTGAACCTGGGGCCTTAGGCACTGGAGGCAAGTGTTTAACCGCTGAGCCATCTCTCCAGCCTGATTTTTTAAAATATGTTACTTATTTATTTTCAAGCAGAGAAAGAGAGAGAAATAGAGAGTTTAAAATATTTTATTTATATATTTTCAATCAGAGAGGGTCCAGTTTTTTAAAGTCAGTATTTCTTCTTGATACATTCTTTATTAGGAAAGAGATACAATACTACTATTTTCTGATTCTAACATCTTGTGTCAATGAGAAGCGCTTGAGTTGGTAGTGTAAGTTCCAGTGATAACTGAATTTCATTTCTGCCTCCTCAACTTGCTGATTAACGTTTGGCTTAATTTCTCTGTGCTATAGTTTTTCCTTCTGAAAAATAGAACTAATAGTACCTACCACGAGTGCTTTTGTGAATATATGTGCATATATATATATATGTATATGTGCATGTGTCCTAATAAGAAAAAGGTTTACTCTATATGTTTATTTGGAAATATTACAATCTAAAATTTATTATAACAAATTAGAATGAACTTTTTGTTTTCTTGTGAAAAAGCTACAATAGAAAGGCAACAGAACTAGGCTACTTTGACTACATTTTGTTGCAACTAAAAAGAAGTTTTAATATAGCAGATTTTGGATACAGTCATCGAAAGGGAGTTGGAAAAGAATTCCTGCCAATAGATATGATTGTACTAGAAGTAATGCTAGAAATAGTTAAGGTTTTCTGAATTTTAAAGAGAGTTCAAAATTTCTTTGTGACTAAGCTAAGCCTTGCTTACAAAACAAAATAATCCCTTCTATAAACTATGTCCAAACCTTGGCCTTCAAATTCTCATTAATTGATAGGTTCAAAGTAAATTTGTATTAAAAATTTATACAACACCTTCTGGTTTTATTAATCTTATCAGAGACAATAGTTAAAATTGACCGAGAAAAGACATGCCAGGGTTAGGTATTTAGCATTTGGAATGGGAAGACTTCCGTCATGGTTACAGAAATATACTATTGTGAATGGATATATTCATGACAAAATGAAATGTCTGTATTTTTAAATTTTGGCTTATAATGAAAAAGCACAATTTATATCAAGCATGCATTTTCATTCTTTAAAATGATTAGTCCATTTCCATGAACTATATAATATAACATGAAACTAAACTAGTATTATTATAGTAATCCTATTCACAGTATAAGGATTAGGTTATGATGAACTAGAGGTGTAACTTGATAAGAACATTCTTATTTCTATTGATTTAGGCTTATGCTGCTTATTTCAAACCATGATCACACTCAAATCACAGATTTTTAAAATATATTCATTGTCATTAAAAACCCATGACAAAACCATTAAGGCAATTTGAAACATTTAAACTATCTGGTGACTTTGCATGAAATTGGGAACTGAACCCTTTTTTCACAGAATAAACAATACTGAAATGGAGAATGTTTTGCCATACTTTAAAGATATTTTTATTAGAATTTTATGTATTGAAAATGATCAGTTTAGAGACCTCAGAGTATTTCTGCATGCCAAGATTTCATCGTGTAACCATGGTGTAGATTTCCTTTCCTTTATTTGTTGTATATTGTGTATGGCATCAAACTGATGTAGTTGGTTGAACATTCACATTGGCTTATAGTTTAGTCCATCTGTAGAGGACATTAACTGAAAAAAAAGAAACAAACCTATTCTTAAGTACCAAAGATGTAATCTTGATCCTCATTAATGGGAAAATAATAAGCCACACGAAAGTATGGAAAAGATTTCTCAGCACATGTATAAATGGAATTTCTGAGAATTTACCTTTTTACTCAGTCATCCCCAGTGTTTCCAAAGCACCACAGCAATAGCCCTCATCTCAGAATTACTCTAACAAAAATAACTAATTTGTGAGGACAGACTCAGATCAACAACATAGGGTGAGGGAAGAACATTTTAAACCCAAGACAATGAAATGAAACTTCCAAATCCTCTACAGATATACTGCAGGATTTTACAAGGTATGTCAGGCCAACTGACGACCAACAAGAAAATATGAAAAGCGGAATGGAAGTGCATTATCTCTGACAGCAGGAGACAGCTTGGGCAGCCCTGCTGGACCCGAAACCTTAGTTGGTTTCATAGACTAAACCTATCTTATTCAGCTACTTTACCCTCCAAGCCCCTCATCTCCGAAGTAGGAGAATCATAATTTTAGCTAGATCTGTCCCAGGTGCAAAGTGACCCACAGTTCTTTGTATACAGTCCTTTGCTTTGATACAGTTCTCTTAAGTGTACATTGCCTTTTCTTGGTAGTTGGAGATGAATGAAAAGCTTGCTGCTAAGCAGGACACAGAGGGGACAAATACACAGCATGCAGGTCAAAGACCATTCTATAAGAAAAGAGAGATTATGTCTTTATAGAATACTCCACTTCTTTTTTTTCCCTGAAATACAATACTTAGCCAGATACTCTATAAAAAGACACAAAGATAAGCCAATTTGAAGTAGAAAATTGTTTAGAAAATAAAGGCTCTCTTTTCCAAGAGATACTTAAAAGAATATAAATCAGAAAGTGGGCCTGCATTTCTAACTACAAACTCAAATCACTCAGCATTCTTTAAAGTTAAATTGAATGTTAAATACTTAAAGCTGGTGTCAGTACTTGAACTAAGCGCTACATAACTGGTAGAACTAGAAGTATAGAAAACTGGGCCAACAGGTAAATAGTAACAGCAAAATAATGTTCTATCTTCTGCTTTTGTGCTCGAAGCCAGGATGTCTGGATCTTTCCATATGAGTTGTACAATATGTTTGTACATAGAAGCAGTGTTTGAGGTTTTCCTACCAATTCTTTACTGCAAATAATGCTCAAAGGAAAAAGAAACCTTTCTCTCACTCTCAAAATTGGTATGGGTTGAAGGTGAATAAGGAAGCCTTGTTGATTTGTGGAAGCACAGTAGAAGAATATAAAGGTGGTCATTTCCAGTTTCTTAAGGCTCAATATGTAAGTCCTTAAGCCAAAAAGTATATAAATAGATAAGTATATAATTAGACTCAGGGTCTCTGCTGAGTTGCCTGGTGCTCTGGTCAGGGAGAGTAGGAGTGAGCACAACCCTCATGGATCTGATTACTAACCAACATAATTGGACAGTGCCTGATGAGAGTCTTCGAAACACAGAGTGAGGATGAGGGTGAGGGAAGAAAGGCACTCAAAGTGCATACTTTAGGGAGGTACACTGACATACCCAGTCTGAGAGTAGAAAGCCCTTTCCTAAAAGTCTACTGCTTTTTTTGCCCTTCCTATCTAGTTGGAGATAATCCAACTGAGTAAAATAAGAAGAAGCATTGGAAACCAGCAAAAACCCAGCCAAAAACAAATAACAATGACCCAACCAAAAAAATCCCAAAGTAGTGCTGAGGCCTTTGAAGAAGGGATGGGAGGGTCAGATGATAGAGGGGAGAGGACAAAGAAGCAAGAAGTGGAAGAATGTTGAGGATCAGGAATAGTACGCCACTCTTGTCTCTTCAGTCACCCATTGGGCCATTTCTTGCTGTATGACATTGCTTCTGAAAATCACACAAAAGACAGTTTTCATCACCTCTTCATGCTTCTAAGTGGTCCAAATATTGCGTGTTAAGTGAGCTTTGCTCTTACCTCAAGTAGCCTCTTTTAAGGTGAGTTGCTTGAAGGATTCACAACTAGTTAGTTTTTCACTTTCTGGGGAAATGTTTACCTTGTTAGTCATCAAGAGGGTTTAGGATCTTTCTTTGTCTTACTGTTTAATTTTTTTTCTCAATTGGCTAATGTCAATCTCTAAAAAATACTCAGTACATAAAAGACAGCAACCCAATCAGTTGTTGCACCAGACTAAACTCTGGTTAGAAATCACTTGTCTGCTGAAACATCAATAGACTAATTAGAACATAAACTTACGTTAAAGCTTCAGAGTAATTATAATGGGGAGAGACTCCTAGAAACTTCTGAACTTCATCCATCACTGTTGCAGGGTCAATCCTTAGCTGCTGCCCATCAATAATTAGCAACTAAATTACGAAAGGAATAACAATAAAAAAAGACATGCATGTTGAAACAACATGTCAACTATAAGATGAAAAATTTCTGTCCCCTGACCTTATTCAGACAATGTCCTGGGGGATCTGCATGCATTGCTAGGTGCAATCAGGTCACCCTCATTAATGACTTGGAACAAGAAATAAATCATGCTCACTAAGCATACTCCTGTTGTTATCTGAGAAGACTGAAAACTATGAAAATAGAAATATTAGTTATGGCAAGCAGTGATGCTTGGAAGTGGTACTACGAAATCACAAACATAAACCAAGTTTAATCATGAACAAAGCAATGATTCTAGCCTCCAAGTTGGGAAGGAGGGCTTTAGCACAGAAGAAAGATTACTATAAAGCTGGGCTTGGGAGCTCATGCCTGTGAGCCCAGCACTTGAGAGACTAAGGCAGGATTGTGTGTTGAGGCCAGCTGAGCTACAGTGTGAAACACCCTATCCTCCCCCACCAACCAACCAACCAACCAACCAACCAACCAACCAACCAACCACCCAATCAATCAACCAACCAACGAACCAACCAACCAATCAAACAATGATCCTGCCCTGCCACACAGAAAAAGGAAAGAAGCTATGGGGAGAAAAAAAAAAAAAAACAAAAAACAAAAAATTTTGTCATTCTAGTGAGTATTGAGGGTGGAGTCAGCAAGTCAAAAATGACAATAGCTCATGATGGAGGCAACAGACCTGCTCACGAACTTTGTGCATACCTCTTTTCACACATTTTTACTTAGTCTATGTCATGAAAGGGGTAACAAATTCGAGGAGTGGAGGTAAAAGTATTTACCAGAATTGTATAGGGTTTTTTTTTGCACATGTATGTAGTATGTGTACAAGTATGTATGCATGTTCATGTTTCTAGGTGCATGTGTGTGTGTGTGTAGACCAGAGGTCAGAGGTTGATGTTAGGTAATTTCCTTTATTGCTCTCCACCATATTTTCTCGAAATAGTATCTCTCACTGAGGACAGAGCTCACAAATTTTGCTAGAGAAGCAAGCCAGGAAACCCTTGGGATTCTCCTGCCTGTCTTCCCAGTGTGGGGTTTATCATGCCCAGATTTTACATGAGTGCTGGTGATCTGAATTCAAGACCTCATGATTGCACAGCGAGCACTTTATCCATTGAGTCATCTTCCCATCCCTGATATAGAAGTTTTAAGTATAGAGTAGACTCTGTGGACAGTGCCATAGTGGGGGAATTCTGAGAGGGGGAAAGGCAGAGAGGGATGGAGGAAGGGAGCCACAGTAGGGAAGGGAAAGGAAAGGGAGGGAGGGAGGGAGAGAGAGAGAGAGAGAGAGAGAGAGAGAGAGAGAGAGAGAGAGAGAGAGAGAGAGAGAGAGAGAGAGAGAGAGAGAGAATATGAATGAATCACAACCCTGAGAGGGAATGGTGTCCTTTTCTAGCAATTGTGAGGAGATGTTACCCTCTGGACACTCGGGTGGGATGTTATTCAAGAGAACAGCTTACTCTCTTGAGGCAGTGAATCGTATTATAATGCCCCGGTTTCTTCCCAAGACTGATCATTTGGGGTAGATGCTAGGAGCTAGGTTCTTCCGTATAAGGCATCACAGGTCCTTGGGTTATGATCTAAGCAATTAGGTTCTGTCTGCTAGAGAGCGAGGATTTTTGCTTTTTATTTTTGGCTGTTTTGTCTCTAGCCTAGAGAAGCACTGTGCTATATAGATCTTTCTGTGATGCTGGGTGTGGTCTAAGCTGCTGGGCCTAACACGGGCATTTTAATACGGCTAAAGCAAATGAGGAGCTGAGTTTTTAATTTTATCTAATTGCAATATAAATTTAATTGGCCATATCTGGTCACTGCTATTGTATTGGACAGCATGATATTTGACTGACCAGCACCCATGGCTTCTGGGTTCACTGTAGAGATTCAGTATAGAGATTGATTTTGTAATCTATGTCACTCATGCCAAGCAGAAGAGAGAGGCAAAGAAGCTGAGAAACACATAAGACTTTGACAAACATAGCAAAGAGTTTCAGCAGGAACACAACACTGAATTCAACAACATGCTGGTCTTGTTGGTGAAGAGACCCTCTTCAAAAGAAAACCAGAGATCTGGCCTTCACAACCAAGGGTGTCATGTGTTAGAAAACCTAGCAGAGAAATTTATCCTAAAAACCCTTGGAAAGTTAAACCATTGGTTTCTGCCTCTGCTTGTTTCTCTTTGTTACAGTTTTGTTATTTACAACTAAAGAGTAAAATCTAGCAATGCTTTAGTGAGTGAAAATTTCTTCTATCCTTGAGGCAAAGTCATCAACTTAATGAGATTGTTTCATACCTGAAAGGGGGGGAAATAAACAAGCCATCTCTCAATGTGGTTGGCATACCACCCCGGGACCAGGCATCTCTTCTGCAAGGTTCTAAGTTCCCAGGGTGCATGTGGCCCAGCAGAGATCACATCGTAGAAACTAAACTTCAGAGCCGCGGGGTCTTCATGGGATCGCTGATGCTATGAGGAGAAGGTGGATAATTAAACTAACTCCAACCATAGGCATAAATAATTAAAAACCAATCTTTGTGACAAGTCTTGAAGCTAAGGGAAGGAGTGCCTCGCTGCGGGAGAGTTATTTGTTTTGAAATTAATAAAGGATGGAACTCTGCTTGTGGCATCAAAATTGAAAGTTAAAACACCAGTAAGTGTGTTTTCTGAGAACTTCCTTTCTGAGAAGTTATTTGATGGAGCCTAAATTCTTATTGGTAGGATTTCTTAACCAACTTCCCCAAGTTGCTTCCTTTGTGTCTATATTTTATTTTGAAAGCAGACTTTTGAAAGCTGCATTAATGTCCCCTTTTCAGCCCATAAGCAAACCATTTATCTTGCTCAGTGAATCTCCATAATACACAAGTACTCTGCTAGATCTGCCAAATAGTTTTGCTCTACCTAGCAGTGTAGTTTGAGATGAGAAAAGCCCTATTGGCTATTTTAAACGGAACAACTACTGAAAACGCTGGCACGTACATTATCAGAAATCTACAGCTTTTATCATGTATTACCTAGCATCTAAAAGCCAACATTATTTCATCTAATGGTAACCTTTGTGGTGAATCAGAATCATTTATTGTGCAGAAATTGCAGAAAGCAGCAATCCAAATACTAAAGTGTTTCATAATGGCTCAGTCTCTGGCCCATGGGTTTGAGAAAATCACCTTTTCCTTAAATTGGCCAATAACTATTCAGGCTTAGTGGTAAGTTTGTGAATGCTCACCACATCTCGTTGAATAGCAAATTTGTTGCAATTGGGATTCAAATTGCTGTGCTACAAACTCCAGCAGACTTTGTTAAGGCCTGCATTTTGCCACTGTGGAGTGATTTATTTGCAATGTTTAGGTTGTTTTGTTAGCTTGAAGCCTTGAAACCTTTTTTCTTCGAATTCCCAATTTTCAGGGGCTAAGTAGTTGCCAAGTTCCAATTTTCTTCTTCTTTTTTTTTTTTTTTGAGTCAATTAAGGCTTATTTCTTGTAGAAAAGGGAAATGGCATAAAATCAAATCTGTCAACTTGCAATTTGAGGTATATTTTGATTGAAAGATGGCTCTGAGCTTGGCGTGAAGGGCTGGTGTGGAACTGTGAGTCTCCATGATCATGGCTCCTCATCATGTCTCTGCCTTTCTAAGTTCCATCTGGCTTTGGTGACTCTTCCCTCCTCTGTCCCTAGAGTGTCCTCTACCTCCTGAGAACCTGGAACAATGGCTTTGTTAAATAATAAAAGGGTTTGGTATTCTGGAACTTTGTTCTAGAAAATAATTATCAAGAAGTTAGCTGTTTGGAATGACAGCAGTGAGAGTGGACCATCTTGCTGGCGCCTGCAGGGTTAGAACACAGAGAATCAGCCTTAAGTCCAACTCACCTGCAGAGGCTCAGCTAAGGAGACCTTGTAGACACAACTGTCCATGCTCATCTTAACTTCAGAGCTTTCAGTGAAACAGAACCTTAGCCTCCTGCGGATAATGCTCTTCCACATAGCTCTATTTGCACCTACGTATCAGAACACTCCCTTCAAATTTTTACCCCAATCTTCCTCTGAGCAAACCCTTCTCTTTACAGAATGCCCAATGGTTCTTCTGATGTTCTGTCTCCTCTGCTGCAGCCAGTTGAATCTAACCTGTCTTTAATTCTGAATGAATCTGTCTGTCTGTCTGACAACCCTTTGCCTTTCTAGATTATACGATTATTTATAAATATTATTTCTTTACTTAAATCATAAGTCTCAAATATAGCATCCATATTCATTAATTCAAATCACCTTTAAAACGCTACTTTGCAGATAGTCATTAAAATTCTTTGTTGAATTAATGAATGCATACATATTAGGAAAGCTTTTTAAAAATTATGAACAAACCCCTGGTGCAGTTCATACCCCCCTACCCTATGGACAGATCCAGTATGTGCACCGAGGAGTGACTCCAGTGGGTAGGGTCAGAGAGGAGGGAAATAGGGGTACCACCACAAGATATGCTCATATAATGTATATAATTATTCATAATAATGATATTAATTTTAAATAAAAAACATTACAGGAGGGCTCACTGAGGTGACGGACCACCTTCAGAGCAAGCACCTGCCTGTTCAGCATTATTCCACATTTCTCTTTCCATGCCTTGAGTGGTGATAGTTTGTCTAGCAGGATGAAGGGGACTTGTGTGGGCAGAGAAGCCAACCTTTGACTCACATCCTGAAAGACTGAACTTAAAGGCTTCAGAGAGCAATTGTGAGTACCTATATCACAAGCCAAATAGCATGCATGCAGGTGCCAGGGGCCAGGCTCAGTGCTTGGCGTTTCTCATGTACGAGTCAAGTGCCTCTTCCAGTAACCCTACTTCATCTTTGTGGGTTCCTTGAGAAGTCTGACTTGAAGACAGCCATATGAGCTCTTTCATTTACCTGTTCTTTGGGGTCATCAGATGTCAGTGGTGGGCAGGCTCTGTGGCTGTGTTTATCTTATGGATGGCACTGATTTCAAGTGTTTTGACTCAGTGAGAATCTCTCCTCAACAGCAATCCTTTAGGGTATGTTATAGATGGTGTGCCGGTTTGTGTCGGATGTCCCTCATAGACTCGTGTGTTGAATATTTGGTTCAAACCTGGGGGAAATTTGGGAGGCAGAACCTTGTGGGAGGAGCTGTGTTCCTGGGGAGAGGCTTTGAGAGAGTTATATCCAGTTTTCCTTTACCAGAGTTTGGCTCACTCTCCTGCTGTTATTTTCTCCTTACTGTGGCAAGGCCTCTTTTCTACAGTCTTTTCCTGCCATTATAAAGCTTCCCCTTGAGACTATAATACAAAATTAAAACTTTCCTCCTATCAAAAAAAATATGAGCATGATATGGTAGGAGATGCCTATAATCTCAGCACTTGTGAGGTAGAGGCTGAAGGATCAAGACGTCTTCCATGGCTACATTGCAAGTTTGAGGCCAGCTTGGGCTTCAGGAAACCCGATATATAATAACTGAGGAAAATAACTAAGGATCTCAGATTAAAGACATTAAAGTCTCAATTTTGTTATGCACTTTAATTTTGACTGTGTTGTATTGGAAATTTCCATTTGATGATTAAAATATCACTGGGGCAGTTATTTAAATTAGCTCTCATTCATAACAATTTATTAAGGGAAATAATTTGGTTTAATACTACAGAAACATGATGATAATGAGTAGATGAGAACAAGGCACGGAGTGGGATTAGAGAGGTTGGATTTTCGGGGAGTAACCATTCCGATGTATGCTTTACCACTAAACTGCTTCTGCAGTACATGCAGTTATTTAAGCTCCTTTGGAGCTGGCTCTGCAGCACGGCACACAGCCTGTTTTTATAAATGAAGCTTTGCCGGAACACATCCATGTTCACTCCCTCCCATGTCACCTATGACTGTTTCGGAAATACAATTGGTAGAGTTGCCATAGGGACTTTATAGCCCACAAAACCCATGTTTTCAATCTATAGGATATGTATACATTACAAACAAAATGATTTTAATTATATTTGTAGTAAAATACACATACAAAGAAGCGAATATGTGCACATAATGCTCTGTTGTGTTTTGATTCAATTGCTTTATTATATTATATTTTATTAAGTAAAATTCTTAAATTAGTAAAACATAAAAACATAACGGGGATCATCTTTCTGTAGGGAAATAAAGAAAACCGATCTTTCTATGGATATCAAACAACTTAGGGGTCTTTTCCTCTTTAAAACCTGAGAGAGGAGCTGCTGAAAATGGTCCCCGACTGGGCATATTCCCTTCTCCTTGTTGGGCCATCTCTTCCTTACCTGATACCAGGAGTATGCTCGGTCGGATGGGTCAATGAGAATGGTGATGATCTTGGCCTTAGGAATCAGGGAAGCCACCCTTCTTGGAGCTTCCTCAGAGTGGAAGTAATTGGCACTCTTCTCAAACAGAAAGTCAGTGGTGACATTGGATGGAACTGGGAAGAAATCCATATACCTAGAAAAGGAATACTTTTTCTCAAAATAAGACTCTTGTTTACATTAAACACTGGTGACCGAAGTGGGGTATCAGTACAGGTGACCATGTAATTGCCCCACAAATTCATTTGTATACTAAAAACAAACAAATACCCCCCCCCATCAAACTTCCTTTTAGTTAAAAGGAAAACATGTCTAGAACACTAAGAATGCATTATAAAGGTTTCCCTGAATACGTTTATAGTTTTTGTTTGGTTTAGTATCAGAAAAGAGGTGCAAGAGAATAAAAATGTAGACCCAGAATGATTAAACAGCAAGAACAATCAACATGTGTAGAACTAGAATGTAGAAACCTTAAGCCAAGAGCTTCCCCCTGCAAATGATCAAAACAGAGGATACATTTTGTTCAGACATTTTGAGAGAATTGATACATAATAACTTTGATGCTATCACAGTGAAACAATTTCATTCTCATAGTGCACTCTGCTGGTATACTTCATCATGTAGTGATGCAACTCAAGATGTTGAAAATGTAAATATTGCCTATTTGCTGAAGTGTTTTTCATACAAAGTCCTCATGTTTCTCTTCAGAATAACTATAAAAAGGTTTTAAAAGCATGTGCATACTTCCAAATGTTAAATCATATAGAAATCCCCAAGATCAGGTTGTTCTTGTATTCTTAGGTGTACTGAGCAATCCATCAGTATGGACATGAACACAGAAATGAGCTACAGGCTCCAGCACTGAGATGCCAATTCTGTTTCATGTTCCACCTGCATGAAAGTGATCAGGAATAACTAAATCAGCATATGATAATACATATTTCTGAAACAGTAACAGATACAATTTAGAAGCAAAGAACATTTTGTTTAAAATTTAATTTCTAGGCTTCTTACCTCACTCTGCTCCGTGCCATTTCCTTCAACTTATACCCCCCCCCCAAGAACTTTCCAGGCAACCGTGACAAAGTACTTAATAAATATGAACAAAAGAGTGATACTAGGAGATTCATATAATGACTTCTTTATAGTGTGCTGCTTTCTTTCAACTGAAAGATCATGTGATATGTTACAGACTTGGACTGCAATCTCTTGTCATTTTAGTGCATCTATTAGGGCATATAGTTATCACCTTGCATAGTGTAACTGGTACAGAGTAATGGATCCTGCTGTTTTATGGAACTTGAATGGCTGGCCTAGGTCATTCTGGTATCCTCTTAAAGAAAAAGGCATATACAAAAATTTGGGAAGATTTTGGTAGTCTCCTCTTTTCTATCATACATTCTATTTATAGCAAGTGCCATATTTTGGGTTTTTATTTAGAAGCTTATACTGATTCCAGGAGTGGTAAGGGTATCCCAAGTGTCTAGTAGTAACCTACTTGACTCAAATTGCCTCATGGCCATTTGTTCTGAGGAAGCCTCCACAATCACCCCAGAGAAGGCAGAGGTGCTGAGATTAGATAGCTTTCATCTTCTAAAGAGGATCCCACTTTCCCCATTGTCTTTTGCACCTGTAACAGTTTTGACTCTGAAAAACTCCTGAAGTCGTTCTGAATGTTGAACCCTTGCACTGTTGACTTTCCCCAGCCTCAGATACTCATAGAGAAGACAGAGTCTAGTCTTCTTTTCCAATATGTTCATATTTTTCAAGTATACAAGTTGGAACTTACAGGTACTTAATAAACATAAAAATAGGTCCAGGGATTAGTCACTTTGTGAAGTGCTTACCACACAAGCATGAGGGCACCTATGCACAAAGCTGGGTGTGATAGCATATCTCTGTGGTTTTAGTGCTTGCTGGGAAGCAGAGACAGGAGAATCTCTGAGGCTTCCTGGCCATCTAGTATAGCCAAATCAATGAGCTCTGGGCTCAGGAGAGATAAAAACAAAAAACAAAAAAGGTGGAAAGCAATAGAGGCAGGCGTCTGATGTTGACTCCTGGTCTATACATGTGTACATAGGTGTATATACACACCCTGTTGCACACACATATACACTACTTGCACACACATAAATAAAAAAACAAGTAAATAAAATGAATCCTGGTTCAAACTTTGCCATGTTGGTAAAACATAGCACTTCAGCATTTTTATTTGAAAGATGTGGTTCTTCTAGCAAACCATATTTATTTGTTATTTGTGTTGACCTTGAGCATTTTTAGTCTCTCTTACTCAAAGCCAGGTTATAACTGCAGTTGTTCTAATGCTAGCAAGATTTTATGACTGAGTATATACCATTCCAACACTCCACTACATCCTCATACAATTCAGTAAAATCCCCAACCATAAAGCATAAAGCCTACATGCAAGAATAAATGAAACATTTTTCTGAGGTCTTTTCACTGCACTTTTTTGGTTATTTTATCAAAGATGAAGTTTTGTGCTTTTCATTTTGACCTGTTTTACTGTTACCTTAAGCCTGTGCTTAGATTATTGTCAATTAAGGCAGCCCTAGTTTAATTCAGCTCCTAAGAAAGAGTAGATCCATGCATCCAGACTATTGTGGTTTAAATTTGAAATGTCCCTTATAGCTCATGCATCTGAGTACTTGGTCCTGGCTGGTGGTATTGTTGGGGAAGGTTGTGGAGCCTTTAGGAGATGGAACCGTGCTGGAGGAAGTGGGCTTTGAGGTTTTATAACCCAGCCTCACTCCCTGCTCATGCTGCCTTTCCGACTGTGGACACAATATAACCAGTCAGTCTCGTATCCCTGCCGCTATGCCTTCTCTCCCTTCCTCTCTCCCATCGATGGGCTGTGCCTCCTGGAACTAACTGTAAGCTGAAGGAAACCCTTCCTTCTTTAATCTGCTTCTTGTCAAGTATCTAGTCAGAGAAATGAGCAAAGTAACTAAAATACAAATGAATAAATGGTGTCTAAGGTACTTAATTATTAATTACTAATTATTATTATTTAAGAGGCCCTGGAACTCTTCCATTATGTGGAATCACCTTCCCCTAAGGACAACTAAGGGGCTGATGCTTCATGGAGAAGCCAGGCCAGGCTAACTGTGAACATGCTTGATGCTGGTGAGAGAAAAGTTGTAATTATAGTTATAAACTGACAGGGGCACTTTGCATTATTTGCTATTTGCATCAACTGCCTTTTGTAAGATATAATTTGTCAATCAATGGGAGTGCTTCTAGTGAGTTATATTTTAAGCCTTCCTTTCTATTTAGCTTCTAGTTATTTATGTCATCTCCTTGTAAACTGTTTAAAGGAATTTTTGTTCTTATTACAGTACCTATGCACATTACTAGCTTATCATCAAAAGAATTTCATTTGCTACAATTTATGACAGTGAAAATTGGTTATCCTACAGTTATTAAATACCAGTAACTCTAAAGCTTTCACTAGCCTCTGTCTCCAAAGAAGTCCTCAATCCTGCCTTTTATTTCTTCTTATATGTGCCCATGTATATTTTAGTGAGGGGTCACTGCATTTGATATCATTGATGGTTTATTCAACACCACACAGTTAGTCATTATGAAACACTGTATAGAACAACAGACAGAGAAATACAACAGTCAACAAATATGTAATTCCTAGTATTTGTTCAAATATACACAACCCCAATTTATCTCTCTTCAGACTATCCACAAGGACCTATTCATATGGTTGATCCTTACACAGTTGAGAACATGAAATTTGACAACAGAGGTTAATAGATACAACTCTTTTATAATAAATAAAATTTAATGCTCTGGAAGATTTCATTTTTTATCATTCTGTACAACACTGGCCCTTAATGGAAAAACCTGTAAATTTTTTTTGTTTTGACTTGTTACTTTGTATCATCTATTTCTACTTATATTGTTATAATTTGACTATAAGGATATTTTTACTTTTAAGTATTTTCTTCAGGTAATATATTTCAAAATTTAATTCTAGATTAAAAATTAAATTTCATGTACTATCGATATATTTCTAAATACACAGTTTTATTTCTAGTTACTTATTTTTACACCACAGCATAATAGAAAAATTATCCATGTGGACCTAATGAAAATGCCCAAAGCAGTGTATGAAAGGAGTTCCTTATGAGTCGAGAGAATGAAACTCCTAGCTCCTATCCTGTCTCTCTGATTTCACATCTAGAATTTCCCCTCAAAGATAATTAATGACAGTTGACATGTGGGGTCTCTGAGGCACCAAGTCATCATCAACTGAGAAGGATTTGCTGTGAACAATTTTTGTGCTCCTTGATGCTATTCAATCAAGTTCCAAGGCACAGAGTACAAGTCTTATTTGTCTTTACAAACTTATGCTTCTAAACATCAGCACTAGGTTTATACTGTACACAGTACATGTACTTTTAGATTTATACTAATAACCCATCTTACCAATCAATCCCCCTGTGGTAGTTATTTCTATTAAAGAACTGTACCTCCTCAAAGGTTTTTGGGCTGGGGGAGTTACTAAGGATGGAGGGATGCATAATCAGGAACAAATACAAAGCAGTGGTACCTGAAATGACAACAGAGATGTAGAAATTAGTGAAATGAAAAGACAGTCTGATATCAGTATTTCAGATGTTGGTAAATATTATAACCCAAGAAGACTCATTCTAGGTAGTATTGACAAGTTGAACCCACATTTAGAGAGAAGCCCGTTTTCCCAGATGGAGATGGAGTGCTGTGAGTAGAGCCTGTCGCAGGTGCTGGGAGAATGGGCTTTTGAACTTTGCAGTCACTGATATGAACTGTGACCCTGCCTTTTAGCTTCTCTTTATTTCAGTTTTCTTTGGGAAAAAGTCATCTAGCTTGCCTAGTTCTCAGATTTTCTCTGATGATAAAAAGATATACCTGAAGATGTTTTGACGTTAATAAAGCTCAATATAAGTAAACTAGGTCAATATTTAATCTATTAACTAGAATTGATGTACTCTAAATAGTTCTTCCCAAGGCATGGGAAAGCTAATTAAGAATTTAATTTTTTAATAAGTTTGCATTAACTTGAGAGTACCTGCATAATTACAGCAAGTGGTTAACATTGTTTAAGTTACTGAATTTGAGGGAAAGTATAATTTATAAAATTAACATTTATAGGAAAGAGAATAGCATATCACAGGTACCCATATAGTTTGTGAGTATTGGGGAGCAAGAATAAGACTGTTTTAGGTTGTAGAGTTTTTGTTTTATTAACATAATAGGAGGTAAAGAATCCATGTTTGGGGACAGGGCTTTACTATACAGCCCAGGTTGGACCTGAATTCACTGTGTAGCTCAGGGTGTCTTAACACTCATGGAAATACTCCTGCCTCAGTTTACAAAGTGCTGGGATAATAGGTGTGCACTACCAAGCCCAGCTCTGAATTCTGTGTTTCCATATATATATTCTGATCTGAATTGACTATGTTATATGTTATTTCATCAATAGTAAATCACCTTTATGTTCACAAACATGTACATTTTCATAACTATGAAACCTTATTTTTTATGTTTTGTCAGTTTCTGTACTGAAAAATGTTGAATATGGATTAGAAATATGTGCAGAATTACCCAAAAAGACACTTTTGACAAACCTAAATTTGAGAATAAAGTTCTGTAATTCTGATGGAACTGATATAAGAAGAGAGTTTTGTCAAAATTCACAAAGTACCTTATGTACATGAATGAAATTTGTCAATAAATATCACTTTCATAAAATATTGATAGATACAAGGTAGATGGATCTCAAAAGCATCATTAGAAATAAAAGAAAATTAAACACAAAAGCCCACACACTATAAACTTCCATTGCCATGAAATTCTCCAAAGTTGAGTTCTCTCTACAGTTGCAGAGTAACTGCCTGGGACAGGGCAGTGCTGCGGGGCCCAGTGACTGCAGAGGGACATAGAACACATGGTTAGGGTAAAACTCTTCTTTATTTTAAAATTGGATGATGTTTAAATGACTGTGTGTAATTTCCAAAATTTATTTAATTTTATTGGGTGTAAATTGTACTTCAAAAAGATGAAAAATTAGTTTCTGTAAAGTGCAATCATTTTCTATAACAAAAACAAATGTCATATCCAAATAGTACCATAAACACCTGAAAACCCAACTGCGTCTTGGATGACATGTAATAATTCTGTTATCTAAGCATGATGTTAAGGTGTCTGCATATGCAGCACAGTGTGAGTGGAAGGCATCCTGCAGGGCTTTCTGAAGCAAACCTGGCATGTGGTGATCAGCAATGGCCAGGGATGACAGCGGGCATTTCAGTGTTTGCCTGCCTTTTGACTTTAGATAGATAAGGGCAAGTGAGTTAGGAGGAGAAGAAAAGTACTTGCCACACATTCTAATAGTTTCTGATGATTTGTAAATGGGACTAAGGGGGAAAAGGAGGGTTGGCTCTCCTTATCCTGCATAGAGTTCTCATTGTCTTCAGAGAGACTATGAGAAAGGTTGTGCTTCACTTAGTGTTACACTTGAAATGGCTGTTTCCCGAGGTAGATTCCATGGGTCCCAAGTAATTCATCATGTGAGAGGTAGCATTTTAAAAATTCCACTGGAAAAAAAATAAAAATAAAAAATAAAATAAAAATTCCACTGGGCTTCATTTTACTACTGACTGTTACAGAAACAAGGAGCTTATGGGGAAAATTGCACATCAATTTAAAAAAAAGGTACAAGTGATTTCTCCTGGGTATGAAAAAATATCTTTCCTAGCACAGAGTTTGTTTATGATTAGGAATTCTGCTTGTCACACAATCTTTTAGACTTATAAAAATAGTCATGTTTGTAAGAAAAAGTTTACAAATAAATGGTATAAGGAAAATGAAAGACTGTTTTCTGGACATACATTATTATGAAGAGTTCTAAGTACTTGATATATATATATATATATATATATATTTTTTTTTTGCTTGACTTCTGACCAAATCCTATCAATTACTTTCTAAACACAATTATCAGTTTTGATTTTAGAAATGTTACCAACTTCGCTGTTAAGGTATTTGGAAAAAAAAAGATATGCTGGCCAATTGACTACTGTATATTTGGACAATGGAACATTGATGTAATACTTTAGATCTTAAAAAAGCCACACTGATAAAGCATTTGGGTACATTGTTGAACTAAACACGATTGTATCAAGAGGAGAGCATGTTACTCCTACTTTAGCTTTATAGGACATATAGGGACCAATTGTGACAAGAATTCTTGTCTACTTATTTGAATTTGTATACAATTTTGTTAATCAGAACATGAAAAGTCCTCACCAGTTTTCTGGGGTCCTATTACCAGGAATTTTGGTAAGCGATCACAAGTTTTTTCTTTAGACCAAATGTCTCTGTGGCGTTTGTCATCACAAGGATTCTAAATTGGAGAAAGAGATAAAGACAGATTAATTTTTCTCTGTGTGGTCCTGTGTAAATTGTACCCTATCTGTCCTTGTGAGCTATCCTGGGACATTTAGACCCACCGGGGGCTTCTGTTTTAAATACAGACCACTGAAGCAGTATCACAGAAGCCTTGAAATGATTTCTTTCTGTCCTAAAGCATAGAGTGAGGACCTGAGGGGATGTATTTCCGCTTTGGGTAAACAGCCTTATCACAGTGTAAGGTTAGTAGTTCTCTGTTACTGACAACTCTACATTTCTTTTTTCAATAGTGAGTTTGTTTGGCAGAGATTACATTTTCTGTTAGTCCACAAAGAGATACACTCTCAGGATTCAATAAATCCCTGTCATATAAGGTGTCAGATTTTTATTTTAAGTGCCTTAGCTTTCCTACTTTGCCTGTCAAGGACAGGATGTAGCCAAAGCGACACTGTTTAAGGAGTCAGCCAGTTCCTAGCAGGTGCCTTCAAAAGCTGGTAAATACACATCTACAAATGTACCTACAATGTTCAAATGACTAACTCTTATCAGAAGGGTGAGAAGGTTTTTGGTCTATAATACTATGATGGTTAGGTTTTGTTGTCAACTTGGATCTTTTTAATTATCTTGGGTGGGTCTCTGAGGATGTTCACAGGAAGGCAGCCTCTCCGCAAGGGGCAGGATGTAAAGAAGCTCAAAGAACCCGAAAGTAAACATCCTTTCCTGTGTGGGCCATGCAGAAAGGAAATTCCAGAGACTCAGGAAGCCATTCAGTCTGGGATAGGGATGCAAGACCCCACCCTAAGGCTCTATAAAGGAGAAGAAATTCTCTTTGGCCCTCCTACCTGTTCCCTGTTCTGTGCGTGTGGTGTTGGTGCTGGGTTTTTCTCTCTGCTCGTACCTGTGAAAGAGGTCCAGCCTCATTGGCTGTTATGGAACTTCCCCTCAATCTGTAGCTTCAATAAATACCTTCCTCCCCCAAATTGTGCCTGGTTTGAAGATTCGTCCCAGCAGCGTATGGCTGACTGCAACAAATACTTAACACCAACACCCAGTGTAGAAGATGTATGTCGAACACTCTAAGTTTCCACAATGTGTGGATCACGTAGAAAAAGAGAGGAATTACAGTACTCTTTGCTACTATCTCAGAAAAGAGCAAATAGGCCATGGTTTTCTTTTTCTCAACTCTTAGATATGTGAAGTTAAATAAATTTGTTTAGGTTCAGTTAAGACAAAGGTGAGGGTACTCCTTTTGGTTGGTGTTCTGGAGAGCATTTTTTTTTTGAGGTGGCAGGAGGGGGGGTCTCACTCTATCTCATGTTGACCTGGAACTCACTCTGTAGTTCCAGACTGGCCTCTATCCTCTGACCTTAACCTCCCAAGTTCTGGAATTAAAGGTATGTGCTACCATGAAATATTTGCAAATTGTTTTAAATGTCTTGTGAGATAATCATGATTCCAGTTTACAAATAAGGTGGTAAATTACTGGTGAAATTGCATGCTTTTCCTGTTTGCTTGTTTTTTTTCTTTCTCTTTTTCAGGTAGGGTCTCAATCTAGCCCAGGCTGATATGGCACTTAATAAATAGTCCCAGACTGGCCTTGAACCCACAGTGAGCTTCCTACCTCTGCCTCTGAGTGCTGGGATTAAAGGCATGCACTACCATGCCTGGCAGTTTGTAGTGTGTAAGATGCAAAGATGCTTGCTATTATACCAACTGCAGAGTGATGACAGCCATGAGCTGGCCATTCTGCCACCTGCCTAATTAGCCACCCATGTGTCATCTGCTTTCAACCTAAGGCGATCTGCTGACTGACTTCTCACTCCCGACTGGACACATCCCGTCCATTCACTCCCTCAGTCACATTCTTTACTTCTATGGATCAAAGGAACAGAGAATTTGGCTTGATCTGTAGCAATGAAAAAGACTACCATTCACACTTTTGTGTGTAGACCTTTTCCCATCTCTTTCTTAAGACACTGTTAAAAAAAAATAAAAGCAGAAAGTAGTTTCTCAAACATACTAACATTTCCAAAATCTTAAGATGCTTTGACTTTTCACATTTGAATAACTTCAACAAACTATAAAATGTTTATGTGAGATTAATTATGCATTCCAAGGATTAAGCCAATTTTACCTGCCAGAGAGGGTCTTTCTGATCAGGAAAGAGCTCAAAGTATTTGTGAGCCAGCTGCACTGGCGGCAGAGTCTGAAGACGCAGGTTGGTCCAGGTCTGCACGAAGTTGGCCAAGTTCACAAAGGTGTATAAACCCAGTCGGTCGTTTCCATAGTTAGACAAATGTGTCATGAAAATACTGATCTGAAAAAAGCAGTTTATGAAAAAGCTTGTGAAACACTGGAGGGCAGTATAACCACAGCAATACTAGACCTTTTTTTTAGCTATTCTTAAAACTGCTTTATGTTTTTTATATCTTTATTATGAATGAGTATATACATTGTATGATCAAATCTTGTGA
Source organism: Zapus hudsonius (assembly GCA_004024765.1). Lineage (NCBI taxonomy): Eukaryota > Metazoa > Chordata > Mammalia > Rodentia > Dipodidae > Zapus > Zapus hudsonius. Next base: position 9,333 of record PVHP010010783.1, on the reverse strand, counting down.
ATGTGTCCCCCTTTCCCTCTTCTCTGTCCCCTACACATGGGGGTCCTTCCTCAGTGTGCATACTGGATCTGTCCATAGCTCAGGGGGTTATGCACTGCATCAGAGGTAGGCAGTTTTTCTTTCTCTCTTTTTTTCTTCCCCTTTGTGCATTGTTGTAAGGGCTGTGGTGGGAGAGCATATCCAGAGACATTGCCCCCTCAGCAACCATACTAGACTTCTTAAAGCAGTCTGTGCGAGGATTTCAAATTAAGATTTGATTTGGACTTCGTATATGTCACTTATATTAATATATAATCCAGAACTTTTATCAGTAAGATCCAATGAGCATATTTCTAAATTTTTAACACATTTCATAACAAAAAATGAGTTTAAAAATCTAATATTTGTACTGATGTGGTAGACTGGTCCTTAAACCATGGAAGGTAGCCTAGACACCAGTATATCTGGCCGTTGAGATGCGTGCAGAGCAACAAAGACTTCACAAGTGGTGTTTTATAATGTCAATCATTTAATTTGGTTTATACTGTATTATTTCTAGGTAAGGGTATAAATAATCAATGAACTTGCTAATGGAGCTGAATGTCACTGTTTCACATTTCTTAGACGCTACAATCACAAACACGTGATGCCTTACTGTTATTTTATATCAATAACACTAAACACTTTTATGCTCATTGGGTCTAGTATGAGTCCCAATCTGAAATCTCTCCTTTCAGAGACGTTTTTAGTGCTTAGCTAGATAAAATTGACTCTACTATGGAAGCAGCTAACCTAAAATGAACCCATGCATTGAAAAAACAAAAATGACAGCAAATGTGGGCAGTGTTTCTTTTTTTAATATTTATTTATTTGAGAGAGATAAAGGGAGTGAGAGTATGGACATGCAAAGACCTATTACTTGCAGATGAATTCCAGATGCATCTGACTGTACATGGTACTTTGTCAGCAAGTGCCTTTAACTGCTGAGTCATCTCTCCAGCCTAGGAAGGGTTTATTATTGTGTGTATGTGTGTTTATATACATGTGCATATATGTGTGGTGCATATGGAGATCAGAAGTTGATGTCAGGTGTCTTTTTTTTTCAATGAGAGAGAGAGAAAGAGAGAGAGAGAGAGAGAGAGAGAGAGAGAGAGAGAGAGGGAGAGAGAGAGAATGCATCCAGGGCCACCACCTTGTGGGTCTGGCTTGCATCCAGGGCCACCACCTTGTGGGTCTGGCTTTTGCGGGTCCTGGGGAATTGAACCTGGGGTCTTAGGCACTGGAGGCAAGTGCCTTAACCGCTGAGACATCTCTCCAGCCCATCAGGTGTCATTTTTGATCACTCTCCACTTTGTTTACTGAGGCACGGTCTCTCGTTTGAACTCAGAGATCTCTCATAAAGTAGCCCACATTTTCCTGGGAATCTCCTGTGGCTGCCTCCCAAGTGCTGCGATTATAGGCTGAGGATTCAAACTTGGGTTCTAATATTTGCACAACACTTTATTCACTGACCCATCTCCCCAGCCCATGGTTTACACTATAGAATGGTCATTTTAAAAGCCACTTTTTTAACTGCATTCAAATAATTGTTCTTGGTAAGCTGTTTACAAATGGAAAAAATTCTTTGCCTTGAGATTTCAATAGTAAAATAAACACAAATCAATGTGTTAAAAAAGAAAAAATAATTAATAGGATAAGGGTACTTTCCTAAAGTACATAAAGTCATTGAATGAATAATAATAATGGTTATTGTCATAGAAATGAATACAATAGGTAATTCATGAAGATCTGAAATATTCAAGGCAATTCATTGAGATATAGTGGCAGAAAGTGAGTAGAAGTTTCACTAAGGTTTGGCATGATATATAAAAAGGGTAATTGAAACTATGAATAAGAGGAATTAGTAATAGTAATACCCTATATTTTAAGGAATAAATCCTTTAGGCTTTCATGTGAAAATCAATCAAAAATATTTAACTGTATCTCTGTTCACTTTGTGTTAATATATACTAGATTTCAGAACTTTCACAAATGAAACACTGAGAGGGTGATTTTAAAATAGCTCCCAGATTATTGATGTAGTCATGACTCATTGATGAGTAACATTTTTACCATCTTGAATCTTTCTGAAAATTGAAGCCTTTAAAAATTAATCTGTTTTTTTTCTTAAATGCAGGGCATTGCTAAAGCACTTGGTTACCCATCAGAATGAAATAACCAGGCCCTATTGCTAAAGACACCTCAGTCAGGTCACAGGACACTGAGAAATCAAGTTGGAACTGAGATGGAGGCCATTTCCCTTCTGAATAGCTGCCATAGTGCTGTAATGTACTTTGCAAGCTGCTTCAGAGAAAAGCCATCCAAAGTGGATACTGCAAGTTCCAAAATCAACCAGTCGGGCAAGATGTACCCATCAGTGCAATAGTGGCACATTAGTTATGAGAATAAACAGCTGCTTTTGATTGGATAATAGTCCCTACTGAGTGGGAGAGAATTCATGCCTGATACTGAGAACTGAGTAAAAAAAACCTGTGGCTTGGAAAATCATAAACCCCAGAGGGACGCTTCCACTGTCCTTTGGCTAAACAGAAACATTATGCCCATCAATAAGCTTTCTAAGTGTTTATGTTTAAGTCCTTTGATTAATCCTGATCTCAGTTTTCGTTAGAGAACCTGCTTTTTCCAATGATGGCAAATTCTGGGGAGACCCAACACTCATCCAAATGACAAGAAGAGAAGGGACAGGGCTTTGCACCAGATAAGTCATTCTTATCACACCCACCAGGGCCAGGGAACATCAGAGATTTTAGTGGGAAGGACATGAGTGTTTCTTTCACTGCTAGAGAACTGTCTGTATGGAAATGGTGGTAGACACTGAGGAGACCCAAAACTCATCTAAGTAGAAAATAAGAGACTGTCAAGAGCTCAACACTAAAGGAGTTTTATGTCAAGGCCTCCAAGGCTCAGGAACTTTGTGGAAGGGAAGATGGAAAGAATGTAGGAGCTACAATTTGCATAGACATACTTTGGGGGCACTGTTCTCCCAACATGAACCAGTTGGTGGATTCATGAACAGTGGTTTCCAATGCCCCAAAAGATCAGCATGGGTCTGAGCTAATCAACATTTTGACATGGTGGATGGACGAGAACAAAAAGAAATAGACAAGACAGAGAAGGGAATACCTTCGAAGAGGAGGGTCTTCAGGCGATGGGGATGGAGTGGTAGAGGGGGACAAAAAAAAAAGTCCAAGGGGCAGGAACATGATCAGATGGCTGTAAGTGTACTAAAGTTCTCAGAAAAGAATGAAAAGAAACCTCTTTAGATGAGTTCCATCAACTCAAGAAAGAGAAAGACTTGTAACCTAACAAATTAAAACAATGGGATGCTTGTCCACTGAAGTCTCAGGATGACAGGTTGCTGGTCTAGAACGCAACTACCAGAGAAGGAGGGATGGAAAGAGGGATGTCCAGAGAAGATCTGGAACCAAAAATGCACCTAGGTGGATAGATTGACTGTGGTAAAGTGGATCTGTGGGGAAAGGTACTGATGAAGGCCAGCGTCAAACATTTTCGTCTTTTGTAAATTTTAAAAAAAAATTACCCTTTTTTAAAAAATAGTAACTCATCTGTGGTGATCTCCCCTTCCTCATTGCCCCCTGTCCTTTTGCTCTGCTCTCCTTCTTTGTCTTCTGGGTTCACTACGTAGCCCAGCCAGGCCTTGAACCCACAATCTCTCAGTCACACACCATCACGGTCAGGCATAGTAACTCTTCTCTTATGTCTTCTTCTTTTCTTTTTAAACATTTATCAAAAGACTAGATGACTGAGAAACTTATGAAAATTGTTCTTAGCTTTGGAAATTCTTTTCTAATGTCTATAAAGGGCAGTCTTTATTTGCTTCATGTACCACATTTTATAATGATCCAGCAAATAATTTAAAGTTATATTTCTCTTTAGTAGAAAAATTTAATATGAGGAAAATATGTTAATTAGGTAAGTCACTAGTTCGAATTTTGACTTTATTTCAATGTGTGATTTATTTCTGTGTCCTGCTCCATCTACGCACGATCTGCCTTGGGTAGCAGGTGGGGACCAAATCCCATGACAGTAACACACTACTGTGTTTAAATTCCTTTCTCCATCATATAAAACACTCCATGCTGTGATAAAGCATAGTGTTACTTCTTGACTTGAAAGATTATAGAAAGTAAAAAATGCTACTGGCTTTGATAGAGATAGGCTACTCAGCATGAGGTGTGAGCTCCTTAACAACTCTGCTTTTGCTGGAGCTGAACCTGCTTTGCAAGAAAGAAGGCCTTGAACCTGTCCCTGGAATAGAAAAGCTGCCCAGTCTGTAAGCACAGAGGATTTCTTAGATCTTTAACTCTATTCTTGTATATCAACTTTAACAATGCAAGGTGCACTGTGCAAAGTGGTATTACTATAATGCATGTCACCTCTTGTCTTTTTAGACTTTGGATTCCAGCCTGGGGTTTGTTTTGCTTCTTTATAAAGTATTTTTTTTCTCATAAACCATATATATACTCCAAACTGGGATATTGCACATCTTTTGCCAAATATGTTACCTTTCCAAGTTCTCATTATTTTTGTTTAGTTAGAAGGTAAACACAACAAGCAATCAATGAGAAAAAACACTTAAAGAGAATGCTTGGTCAGAAAGTTGGCTTGCTCTTCCCGAAAGTAGTGCTTCCTTATCTGTGCTCAGTCCCCGCACGTCTACAATGCCACTTCATTCCTTGCCAACTGCTCAGCTGAAAATTTCTGCATGGCTCAGGAAGGAAGACAGAAAATTCTTAAAGTGATTACTTGTTCAAGGAAAGCAGGTCTGTTCGTAAAGAGGACACCTTTATTATTTCAAGAGAGCTTTCGAGCTGGGTCTGGTGGTACATGCTTGCAGTTCTAGCACTTGAGGAGTAAAAGCAGGAGGTCATGAGCTCAAAGTTAGCCTTGGCTCCATTGCAAATATAAGACCAGCCTGAGCTACCTGAAGCCTTGTCTCAAAAAACAAACAATGCAAAACAAAATACCAGCAAAACAACAAGAAGGAAAGTTTTATTTTTACTTGTTTATGTATGTTTGAGAGGGCTGAGGAACTCATGACCTCTTGCCTACCCACTAATCATTCTGCCACTGATCTAGTTCACCAGTTCTTCTTTTTTCTATATTTTTCAAATTAGAATAGATCAAATTAAATTATTTTTGTTATACTTGGAGACTCCAATAAAGAAAATGTCATATGAAGTGACAAATGCATTGCTGAAATATATTTTTCTCTACACTAATACTAATTAGTTGTTACTAAAAATATTAATTAGAGGTTCTAAATTAAAATCACTGCAAACTCTGAAAAAGGATAAAATTTATTTGATTAAAAGCTGATTTGGATGGACACACACACAAGCATAGCCAGAGACTTGTGATTGTTTTCATGTAAAAGGCAAAAGGTCAATGTCAAGTGCCATTATACACTCTATTAATGAGAAAGGAACAGGCACCATTTGCAAAAGTGTAGCTAAGAGGAGGACCTGGGAAGTCATAACTTTATGTCTATACTTGTCGACCTCAACCCTGTGGATCTAATATGTCCAGGTACAGATCAGCACCAGGAAGACGAGGTGACCAGGGGCCTGGCACAGAAACTGTGGACAACAATGGAATTGTTCTGTTTCTTTTTATTTTCATATTTACACATTAAGTTTTTTTATTTTGGGGCAAGATCTCACTCTAGCACAGACTAACTTGGAAGTCACTCTGTAGTCCAGACTGGTCTTGAACTCACAGCAATTCTTTACATCAGACTCCTAAGTGCTGGGATTAAGGGTATGAGCCACCGTGCCTGGCTTAGTCCAGTCATTTAAAATCAACTTCCTTTTCTGGCCCAGAGCCTTCTATAAACCCCAAGACAATGAACCCTATTGGCTATCCACTTCCCATGACCCCTTTTCTATATTTGCTTCTTTTGCTTTTCATTGGGTAAACTGCAGTCAGCAGATAGCTTTGTTCTTTCGCCTTTTCTTTGTCTTTTTCTTTGGTTCTTTGTTTCTTCTTTTTAACTTTTTTATTGACAACCTCCATACATATAAATAATATACCATGATCATAATCCCCTCCTACAATCCTTCCTTTCCTTTCTAAGTCCGCCACCACCACTGAATCCCCTTTTTCAATCTTGACGTCATTATTTTTTTCCCTCCTTTTATGCAGGACTCCTGTAAGTAGCATCAACCACTGTGAGGTCATGGATTTCAAGGTGACTTTGTGTCTAGAAGACAGCATTGCAAAACACTCCTCCCCTTTGGCTCTTATATTCTTTCTGCTATCTCTTTCACAGTGGCCCGTGACCTTGGAGGGTGTGATGGAGATGTCTCAGTGGTGAACACTCCACTGTCACTTCTCAGCACTTTGATGACTTTTGAGTTTCTACAGTGGTCACTGCCATCTGAAAATAGAAGCTTGTTTCTTTTCTTTTTAAACTAATTAAGTTTGCATGTGGAATGTGTGTGTGTGTGTGTGTGTGTGTGTGTGTGTGTGTGTGTGTGTGTGTGTGTGCTTGAGCAGATTCGTGCACCCATGCACATGCATGTGGAGGCCAGAGGAAAGTGGGGTGCCCCCTCCATCACTCACCCACTTTTTTCCTCCAGACTCTCTTCTCTGAAGTAAAGTGATTATCCAGCCTGCTTCCCACAGGACTGAGGTCACAGGCACACATGTTTGAATACTGGTATGATTACTGGGTAATTGAACTCAGGTGGTCTCCGATCCTCTCAGGGCCCCATGCTTGAATAGAAAATGTTATTACCCAGGAAGCCATCTTCCCAGCACTGTTATATTTCTTTTGAGATCAGAGCAAACAGGTTTGAAAAGTTAATGACCTGGTCAGCTCAAATCTAAAAGTTTTTTCATATCATTCTTGATGAGAAAGAAACAGACACCATTTGAAAAAGTGTAGCTAAGAGGAGGCACTAGGAAGCTAGGTCTACACTTGTCGACCTCAACCCTGTGGATCTAAGTATAGGAAAGGTAGAGATCAACACCAGGAAGACGAGGGGTCCAGGGTCCTGACACAGAAACTGTGGACAGTGTTATTATGCTTCCATCTGGTACTGGAGGTACAAAGAAATATAGTGCTCATTCTTTATATTTTACTTACAAAAAGATTCAAAAGTCACAAGGAAGTCAAACAACAAAAAAACAAACAACCAAAACCAAGTTTCAATGCATCTGAAAAATAAACCAGTCTTGTTAATTTTTTAAAGCATTTATTTATTTATTTGTGTGTGTGTGTGTGTGTGTGTGTGTGTGTGTGTGTGTGTGTGGACATGCACCGGGATACTGCAAACAAATGCTAGAAGCTTGCACCACTTTTTGCACTTGGCTCTCGTGTGTGGCTTGAAAATTGAACCTGGGCCAGCAGGTACCTTGGCAATTCCTTTTGAGACTTCTAGTCTGCTGATGGATATGTGGATATACACAGAATATTGCTTAAAATTGCCTCATAGCCCCTCTTTTTTTTCTGAAAGCACAGTTTTCCATTTCCATGTGCACATCTCAGCTGCACATTACATTAAAATTTCCTTGTTTAAACGAATACTTTTCATGTTCATTTTTTATTTTACTTCATGGCATTTTAAATGTTGTGGGGCAGAGGACAAGTATGTTGTAATTTTTTTTTTTTTTGCTCTTTTTCTCCTTGTTTCAGGATCCAGCACCATCAATTACTCTGGAAGGGGGGAGGATAAGGAAATCAGATTATTTTTATGAGGCAATGATTAAACTCTGGGGCTTCATTTTTATCATGTGAAACCATCTGTGTTCCATCACTGTCAAAATTATAGTCCATCAACATGTGCACATGTCATTTTGGAAAACAGGTCAAATATCCTAAGCAGACAGCTATTCTAAGCCTGACTTCCTATTCCTGGTTCAAGGTCTTAGTTTCTCCTTATCCTGAGATGCAACATGGTCTCTGTTGACCTCTCTAATCTCATCTTCTACACTACATTCCTCACTGCTTAGGGCCAAGGGTCACCTTCCTGTCATGCTGCTTGCCTCACTGCTAAGGCTCAGCTCCTCTTGTTTCTTTTCTCTGGAATACACAGCCTCACTTTTCTGTACTTAGACTGAATTACAGAGTGTCACATCCATTTTCCTCCATATATCTTGGCAAATGCAGTGTTTTTTAAAAAAACCTGAGCCCTAGATCACACTCATTTTATCTTTCTGACACTTTCTTACCCGGAGTTATATTCTGCTTTAAAGAAACACTTGTTTTATTGTCTCTGTATTGTAAGGTCCTTGGGCACTAACATGGGCCTTTAAACTGCATTCTGTGAGCTTCCTATAATAATACTATGTGCCTTGAGCTGGTTCCAATAATTTATTTGTAGAGATAAGGAATCTAAGGTCAGTGTTTTTTTTTAGTGTGATTTGTTCTGATAATACTTTATTGCCATTAAAATTGGAGGTCTCTAATGCTATAACCACTCTCTATTCCTTCACTAACTATGCCCTGCCCCCACCTGCATTTATTTTCTTTCTGCCCACTTCCTCTGTTTTCTACAAAAGGTCATTATAAATAAGCGTCTTTGGTTTTGTCCACCAGATTCAGATGTCTCTGCTAGGCAGCCATGAGGGAAAAAGAGAGCAATCAATCCTTCCTTTCCCAGGTGACTATAGCCCCCTGGTCCAAGTGAGTCAGAAAGACAGCTGGTTGGTCTATCTTTGGCCAATCAGTTTTAGGATTAGGTTTGAACTCTAGTAAGAGACACCTCCCACTCAAGGGAAGGGCATCAGGTAAGCCATGATATAAGTGGAGCCTACCTGAAGCACAAGCCCAAGGACACTTTTGGGGGGTCCTAGTCACCCCAACATGTCACAATTGTGAACCCAAACTATATGTATTCTTCATTCAATTTTCATTGAGATCCAAACAGGTGACTGATGATACTACAACTCCATTAAAGGAGGGTTGGTAAGGGAAAAATGGAGAGCAACAAAATAATAGTGTTTTCAAATAAATTGTGGCAGGAACCCATGAAAGTGAAACATTTTTATTATTAACTTCTTTAATAATCCCTCATCTGACATGGGGATAATCCTGCAGGAAGAGGGAGAGTTCTGTAGTGCAGAGATACTAAGGTGACTGGCTAACCCAGGCATGTAGCACATTTCATCTGTACTGTATTGTGATACATAGTAGTTTACAAAATTATATTTCCTAGCTTTAAGCTAACCCAAAAAATGTCCAAATGTTTTATTTTTATTTTTCTGCATTCCGAGAGAGAAAAACAGGTAGAGGGAGGGAGGGAGGGAGGGAGGGAGAGAGAGAGAGAG